>JAYJMF010135419.1:0-17178 GCA_036873715.1 Salvia sclarea
GCATCCAGAGCGCTTAAAGGGTCATCAAAAATGAAGATATCCGAGTCAGAATACACTGCTCTAGCCATTGAAACTCTTTGCTTTTGACCTCCACTGATGTTTACTCCTCTTTCACCAATTTCAGTGAGATCACGCCCCTGAAGAAAACGAAATACGAAGTTTCTGTCAAATTTACTGAAGAATTACGTAAGTCAAGCTTGAAACACATTACTCGGACACTTAACAGGAAGCAAGTCAAGGTCATGGCGCATTGCAGTGACGTCTATGGCTTTCCAATATCTAGCTTGTTCAAATGTGGATCCAAATAATATATTGTCACGTACCTATACAGTTAACAAATGATTATCGACATTAATACAAGAGGTAGCATGAGAAAAGGATTGCAGGTTTGGAGCTTACTGTTGCATTGAAAATCCAAGAGATCTGAGGTACATAAGCTACAGATCCTCTGATTTCGACATTTGCATCTCCAAGTGGAGGGAGCTCTTTAAGCATTGCTGATAATAGCGAGGTTTTTCCTTCTCCGGTGCCACCAACTATTGCAGTTAGGCTGCCTACTGGTATGTCCAGATTAATATTGGAAAGCGTGGGTCGTCCAGCCTGTTCATTGTCAAACATTGGAATTTAAAATGTGCATTAAATCATGGGAAATAAGATAGGATTCTGCACTAGAAATCATAAGCATTCTTCTAAGAATTACTAATAAGTAGAGTTAGGACCTTAGAATCCCACGAAAAGTTTCCATCCTTAATCGAGATGGCAGGAAGTTCTCGATCAAGAGGTGGATTGGGCAGCAGAACTCTCTCCTCTGCAAGTAATAGTTCTTCGAGACGTTGAAGAGATACATTTGCATTCACAACCTGCAAATACATAAACAAAATATTCAGCATATCCAAGACACAAAAAAAACATCAAGGCAAATGAAGGCAAACCTGAGTGATCAAATTGGGGAGCATATTTAGGGGAAATCGCAGAACACCAAATAAAGCAAGAGATGTAAAAGCTCTGGAAGGCGTCAGATCACCACCGAGCAATGTGAATGTCCCAAATGAAATTACTGTCACAAGGACAGGTATGCTGTTCAATATAAATGTATTCCACTGCAAAAGCACGACAAGGACACCAACACAATGTCAAATTTGAGTAGGAAAATCGTTTCTCACCAAGATTATATGATATCTGAACAAACAACTACAAAGCATGATGGCTTTTTGTTTCCTTTAAAGTATAATAGAGAAAGAAAAGTTTCTTTAATAGAGAAACAAGAATCACATCGTACCGCTTGGAGCATCTGCGCTTTCCTCAGCCACGACAACTCGTCATCTCTCAGAACATGAATTTTGGACTTGAAGCTCTTCTCCCATGCGTAATACCTATTATGCATTGAGACGAAAAATGGCATTAGCACCCACCCTGAGTGTTAAGAGAAACAAATTTTGTTACATACTTCACAGTATCCATAGCTGCCAAAATCTCGTTCATTAAGCCGACTCTCTTGTCAGTACGTAACAATCCTTCCCTGGATAGCTTTCGCATCCTGCTCACGATGAAAGTCTGCTTGCCAGTGTACGTAGGAGTAAGCAAATAGATATTTACATTCTCAGGGAAAAGAATAGAAGAATGAAGGAAAATATCATTGATAAAAGGGAGATAACTACAACGAGGAATTTAGTTACCTGGATAGGGAACATCAGGACTAACATAAGCGAGCCAAGAAGTGATGCTACTCCAAGCTGCTGGTATAGAAGAATCATGGCCATGATGATGCGAAACGGGGAAGACCATAATCCATGAAGCTGTTGGCATATTTGCTGAAAGATACAAGAACTAGATTAGAAAATTGCTTTCTTGACAGGAAAGGTCGTGTGAGATATCACTTCTCTACTATAGAAAATAAACCAACTTTTAACATTAATAAAGATGAATATTGATAGTTCTATTAATCAAAAGACCACCCCAACGTAAAATGCTTATTAGCTGTGTGAATACCTGAAGTGCATTAGCGTCTGTCGTGATCATATTTGTGACTCTTCCGGATGGAAAGTGCTTACGAGCTTCGTGGGTTAGCCTTAAGGATTTGCGAAATATAGCAGCCACCTAGGTGTAACAGTATAGATTGTTCAAGTATAATATTTTCAGAATGGCTGATTTCTCATTTTCTTGAAGATAAATGAAAAAATGCATTACAGGTCCATAAACTATCTTTCGACTAGCGAAAATACCAACATCTATGCTAATGCATTCATCGAGTCAAGGAGATTACCAGAGTAGATCTTAGCCTGAAACCAACGCGCATGACATTCTGAAAGTACCGAGCCTCACAAAGCACTCCGATTGACTGTTCAGTATAAGTTCACATCAGTAAATAAAAAGCTATCCAAAAGTTCAAATTGACTAGATTTAAGGAGAAATTTTTATTGCTAGCATTGAGTATTGAAACAGCCAAAGGAAAGGAATCATACCACGCTGAAAAAAATTGATAGTGCATAAATGTAACCAACCCAAGCTGGATCACCTCTTTCAAGAGACTGAAACAAGGATAACCTGAGTTATAGATAAGCCTTCACAACAGCACGAGAATGCGTTTTCTGGAGTACCTGTAAAAGATGGTTCAATATAACAGGTCCTGCAAGCTGAGAGAGGTCACTACCAATCTGCAAGATTCCAGAAAAGGACTCATGTTTAGTGACATAAAGGATAATAAAAGACATCAATTAATATGAATATTTTTCCACATATAGATGGCAAGAAAATGCAATTGGAGTTTACTTTGAAGATGCCTCCATACCAGAACCTGAAAAAAATACGGAGCAAACATGAGAACAAACAGGCTAACTACGTTTCAGACAGCTATAGAATATTTTAACTTCGCAAAAATGACATTCAGAAGCTTAGTAAAACCAGATTGTATACCTGCCACCAAGACTACGATTCAAAGCACGCAAGAGCCATGGTTCTGATCTCTGAGCTTCTTCCTCCCAACATTTCTGGAATCTAAAGAACCCGAAAGTTTGTCAAGTTACAAAAATGTTCATCTTATGCTTCCCATAGAATACAAATGTTCAAATCAATTTTGCAATTTGGCTCCACATTTAAGTATAGTATAGAACGTCTAGTTTTTTTCTTTTTTCTTTTCTCCTCAATCTAAATAAATGAATCTAATACACCTTTGATTTTTAAAAAAAAAAAAAATCAAAGGTGATGATGATGATGATGATTTTAAAAAAAAAAAAATCTAGACACAAACTTTTTGCTTAACGTCTCTGTCTGATCCCAAGAGTCCAATTTCCAGACATCCTTCTCGGTGATGGGTCTTTTGTATCCTTGCTGCATAAGAGGAGTCATCCAGTCGAAATAGATTGCTACACGCAGAAGAGAACAATACTGGTGAGAAGGTAACTGGTATGGATAAATCAAGAAAAAACTAGTACCTCCACACTCACCAGAAAAAATATTTGCACTTCTCTCGGGACATACTTGCTCCCCAAGAGGCTTTTCATTCTTGGTGTTGTCCACAGAGTCTGGTAGTGGAATGTAGCCTGGGTATGACTCCAATATCGGGACATATATAAGAAGAAGTATCCCTAGCAAAACCTGCATAGACACATTACGAGTTATTTTCACTGTTGATTCTTTTGCCAAAACTGAGACATGTAGTTAGATTTTTTAGAAAGCGAATGGATAAACATGAAGTTTGACTGACATTGACTTACTTCTTCTTGTATGTAAATGACTCTGAATGGTAACACCATTCAGCCTTTTAAAAATAATAAGCTTATATACCTATTTTATCAATTCACGAGATTGATTAAGAGGTTTACATGCTCAATGTGAAACCTAAATAAGCTTCCCTTCTTAAAAAATATAGCATACTAAAGTGGGATCAGACTTATATCTTGCAAAATATGTAGGCATATCTAGAAAATATATATCAACGAGAAAAGAGCTACTCGTTTACCTGGAAGAAGACTGAACCGACGAACAAGTAGAGTATAGACCTGCAGATCGACATACAATTTGTGTGTGAAGCTCAGAAACATTGCATATAGAGGAGCCATGTCAATCAGATTCTAGTTGCTATTCTGTTTCCTAAATGAAGGTTGCGACTTTCTTACTCAAGTTACAACATAATTGAAGAAGGATTGATATACTTACATGGCATAGAATTGTCTGAGTGGGAAGATGAAATTAAAGATCACTGCATCTCCCACTAAAACATACATTAACCCAAATCTAATGTACCATCTGAACTCTTTGACGTAGATTCTGGTTTCAACAAGCAGCATTACAACCATAGAACACCACGACATAATCTCAATGCCTATATGCACCATCTGCAGCATGTACAGGGACAAGAATTGTTGGAGATCATAACTACATTGCACATTCATCAAAGAAACAAAACAAGAAAATAAGAGACACAAACCAAACCTCAAAAGGTGCAAGACCAGACTCTTGATCGAAACTGAAGATGGAGATGCCCATAACCAATCTGTAGAAAGGCTCAGCAGCACAACAACTGAACAGCACAGCCAATGCAGAATTGTAGAAATTCGATCTCAAGCAGTAGCGCTGGACTTTGGGGTTAAGTTTGATGAGCCATAGTCTATACAAGCACATGCCAAGAAGAACTAAATGGGAAATGTTTCCCACTACAGAGTCAATGGCACAAGGCGTATAGGCACCAAATGCGCTGTCGGTTTCTTGAGCCCAAACGCCATTTGCCACTGGCCGGCAAAACCAAACTAAGGCCATGTTTCTGGTCAGAAGCTCTTGCCAAATCAAGACGATAAGGACTGCAGTTTAGAGCACAATGTAGGATTTAGTCATACTAATTGAACTATAATATTGATCAGAAGATAGCAATTTCTTGAAATCAGGAAGCTTCTCCATGTGTAGAGCAAGAAACCAAGAAAGTTTCAAGAAAATCTACTTTTAATTTTATTTTGGGTACTTGGAAAGCTGACCAAGCAAATGATACTACCACAGCAATCCCCATTAACTTGGAAAAGTTACCAAGACTCAAATCACCCTCAACTTTAGAAAAGTTACAAGGACTACTATAAATCTAGATCAATCGGGAAAGTCAAAAAACTTGAACAGCCCCACATTCAAATTTCCCTCCAAATATCAGGAATGATTTGAAGAACTACAAATCATATTACAGAACAACACAAACGAATGACACTCGTCCAACGTGACCGCTTAAACCCCACATTCACAATTTCGAAATATAGATAAGAAAAGAAAAGAAAACATTAAAAAAGCAACCATAAATTTAGTACCACTAGTCTTAGAAAATTGCTGGTCGAGACAAGCTGAGCACTTTGCGAAACTGAAGCACTCAGCATTTGGTTCCAGCCTTGGATCACATCACATGTAACAACACACTTATAAACAAAAGCTACCTCCAATACTAAAATGGGGAAAATTAAGAAAACGACATAGACTGAGAGACTATTAAAAAGTATAAAGGAACAAAAATTCGCGAACGTCATTGCTTACGATCTCCTACACTCGAAAATAGAGGGGGGGGTTTTAGGTTCAGACTTGAGAGAGAGAGAGAGAGAAGGGAGTCTCCACTCCAGTAATCAGAGTAGTGTTTCTACTTGCCTACTTGGTTGGAGTATTTGATTGATTAAGAAAATACCGTTTATTACAGTATTGTGAGGCGCCAATTCATTTTATGGTCGGTATTGATGATTGATGAATAGTGATATTATTTTCTTAAATAAAAAAACAATATGCGCTACAGATGGCAAATTCTACGCCCCAAAATAGAATATACGATACAGTTATGAGTTATGACAACTACATTGTGAATTGAGAATCTGAGATATTAAATTTTCGTACAAGAGATCCTCCATTTACTACTCTGTTTGGGGCCTATTTGATAAGAAATAAAGGAAAAGGAAAGTATGGATTATATAATATAGAGAAGCTATTACTTATTCTTCATTATTATTTGGTAGATTATAGAAAAAATTATATAAAATAAATCAATCATTTGGTAGTATTGCAATTTTTATAATCTCTTTGTTTATAATTTATCTCAGCGCCGCCGCGAACGCCATACTAGTGATGAACTTCAAACGCCAAATTGCCCATCACCACACACATCACCTTTGCCAAGATCAACAAAACCAAAGCATGATTCAAAAATTACTTCAAAAAGATTCATTTTCACCGCCAACAGTTACTCAAAAAAAAACTTTCAAATCAACAAAACCCATCACCACACACAGCACCTTTCCCTTAAATCCATTGCCACCGCCAACAATTACTTCAAAGAAAATTCAAAATTACTTCAAAATCAACAAAGCCCATCACCACACATAACACTTTTTCCCTGAATCCATTGCCACCGCCAACAATTACTTCAAAAAAATTGAAAATTGGAAGCCAAAAATCAAGCATTTATGAATATCGAAATCTCAGAAGAATAAGAAGACAAGCTTTGGCGGTCACTCATCCGACGTAGTAACAGTAGGCATAATTGTGTTTGCCCAAAAATTTTGATCGAAAGAAACCCTCCTATTTGTTCAGCGAGGCTTCACAAATGTGGGACTAGTAGGGATGACAATTTACTGGGTATCCGATACCAGTAGGTACCCACACTAATGGGTACGGGTTTGAGAGGCATTTGATATCCACGGGCATGGGTATAGGTAATATTTCCTATTCATTTAGTTTGTGGGTATGGTTTGGATAGCTATCATCCATACCATTGAAACCCATATACCCGCCAAATATATCCGTGAAAATACCCGCGAAATACTCACGAATTACCCACTAATTAATCATATCCTAAATTCCTAATTTCTAATTTAAAATTCCTAAAACCAAAATACAAAATAAATTTTAAAAATGCACAACTAAAGAGTAAAAACAAAGGGCGGGTTTAATGTAATAATTAAAAACAAAGCTTTGTGTTTAATGTATTAAGTACTTATTTTTAAAATTTTGATTCGCGGGTGATGGATACCCACGAAAGACGGGTTCATAGGTACCCAACGGGTGGTGGGTGGTGGATATCCGTTGGGTGGCGGGTTCACAAATACCCGCGGGGTGGCGAGTACCCGCGGGTGACGGGTTTGGGTGAGAAGTAGAACCCGTGGCGGGTGGGCGAAATTTTCGTAGGTATGGTTATGGATACCTACTATCCACGTCTGATTGCTATCCCTATGTGGGAGACTCTTCGATTGAGAATTTTGATTCAAAACTGACGTACTTGACTCCGTTTTTGACAGGAAAAATAAAAAAGAACAAACACTGTTTCGCTCGAACAATCTTCTCGGAGGGGTGAGGTCCGATTTATATTCAAGGCGAAACAGTGAATTGATATACGGGCCCAACATTTTAACCGGGCTCTCCATACAATGAATCGGACAACCAAATACCCATAACACAACATACAATTTTATTTATTTGCGCTTTTAAGGCCAACCAAAGACTCTTAATAATTCTTCTCTTAATTTGTGGTTGCGGCAAACCAAGTATGGTAACAGTAGATATTCTTGGAAATTTTAATGACCCAGTCTTTAGTCATAGAAAATGAGATAAGACGTAAGAGTTAAGAGGTATAATGTTGGGATTGATATACACACACCGATCACATACTAAATAACAGATTTAAAGCTTATAAATTGCAATGTTCAAAGAGCTTAAATTGTAATGTTAAAAGAGTTTGTAAATTGTTAAAGTGTTTGTTTAATGAATTTATAAGTTCTAAGAAAAATTGTAAGTTTTGAGAGATAAAATTCTAATTAAAGAGATAAAAATTGAAAAGTGTATGTTAAAAATACTAAACTAATAAGTTTATTTGGTGAATTTATTAAAGATTATAAAATTGTAAAAATATAAATTTGAATTGAACAATTTATTTTTTGGAAGTTTATAAACTTTAAAGCTTATTTTTATATCTTATAAATTACTTAATTGCTTATTTCACCAAACACTTTGCAACAACTTATAAGCTATTTTTAAAAAGAGCTTATAAACTCACCCAAAAATCTCTCAATTCCACATCGAAGATAACATGTTAATATGATCAATTTTAGCGAATGAAGACAATTCAAGTATCGACTCGTTACGTAAATAAAAATACATTATGGTATTATATTTCTTTATTTAATTTAGCTGGATTTAAAACTAATCTAGTTGATTACACCCTCAATTGATTTATACATCAATTTTAAATTTATTTCTCGTAATTAAGTTTAAACTCAATCAAGTAAGTTTAAATTATTGGCACGCTCCAACTAACCCGTGATGTGTCTAACCATCACATAAGTTGATAGAATTTGGCTTGTCAAACTGCCACATAATACGACTTCTACGAATACAAATTTAATTAATCTAGTAATAGTATTGTGATAAAGCTAGGCTTAAGCGCACAGTGACGCATGTTTTAACCGAAAACAAATGTCAAATATTTTAAACTACTATTTTCCCTCCAAAATTTCCTGGACAGCAACTAAAAGTAGTCATTCAAAGTTCAAACATATTTGACATGAATTTAGTACAATAATCAAAAGGGTCATAAAATTCACCAACATTCTCTCCAAAAAATTAGGATGTTACAAACTGTGGAAAGCCTCAGCAACAGACCTTGTATAATTCTCTGCAAGACCTGCCGGTTCTCCGACGGGCTCGAGATTTTATTCAATCTGAAATAGTCCGTGACGATGGCAACAAGGTCGGGATCTGTCCTACATGACGGCTTGGTCCCAGTCGATCGTCGTCCGGTCATCAAAATCATCCCCTTGATGGAGCTTGTTTCGGCTGAGTCGGCTCATTGTGGCAAGCCCTGCATGAGGAACTCACAACGTTTATCGACAACGATGTTAAAAGTACTCTGTTATATGAAAGAATTTAGGGTTTTTAAGAGTTGTTACCTTCGATGATTTTGTAGAGAGACGACCACCATCTATCCCTCGAAACGTGGTGTTTTTCAAGATTCTCTTCTATTTCTTTGTTGTGCTTCCCCTCTAGCACTCCTTGGAGCGTGATCACAGCGTCCCTTGTTTTCTTGAGGACGCCGTCTTCCTCATCAATCTCCAGCTGCACGAGGTCATTCTGCGACGACGTGAGGCTGACTGCGAGGGCGAACTGCGCGGCCGCAGCCCAGCGGGACGAGGCGAGCCATCTCCGCTGCCCATCCAGCTGCTTCTCCCTCTCGTGCTTTTCACCCTCTCGGAGCACAAGGCCGCGTAGATACTCGGCGTTTGCGGCCCCGGTGCTCTGCACCATCTTGGAGAAGGCGCTGCCTTCTCTCTGCAGCAGCGCTTCCGGAGTGTCGAATTCGACAACCTGGCAAACGAGGCAGACAAGTCAAATGATGTATGAAAAAGAACAAGAACTCTTGGAAAAGGACAGGACGCACCTTGCCGGCATCGAGTAACAGGATTCTATCACAATCGATGATGGTGTTCAAACGGTGAGCAATGATCAACATTGTGCAGGACTTGAACTCTTCGCGGATAGTCTTTTGGATGAGCGCATCGGTCCTGACATCCACAGCAGCTGTTGCTTCGTCCAGAACGAGAATCTTCGATCTCCGGAGCAAGGCTCGAGAAAGAGACAATAACTGTCGCTGTCCGACACTGAAATTCTCCCCTGCTTCAGAGACCTTGAGATACAAAGTACAGAGATGAGCAAAATAAAAGTTCAAGATTGAAGCTAAATAAAAGAGCATATGCATCTAAAGTCCAATTGTGGGGAAATCTTGAAACACAGTTTATTGCTAATCATCAAAATACATCCCAACTCAAAAACATAAATAAGTACATCAAATGCAAAGAGCAACATATATATACCTCAGCATCAAGTCCCAAAGAATTACGCCTGATTACATCTTTTAAATGTGCCCTTTCTAAAGCCTCCCACAGATCAGCATCGTTGTGCTCGTTGAAAGGGTCGAGATTAAATCTAACGGTTCCTTTTCCACAAATATAAGAAAGAATCGTCAGGCGCATGCCACGCGAAGTGCTAAAGTAAAAATATGGTCACAAACCTGAGAAGAGAACAGGCGATTGTGGAATGATACCAAGAACCTTTCGGAGGTCCGTTAGTCCAAACTTTGAAACGTCACAATCATCAATTAAGATTCTTCCACTTTCCAGCTCAACCATTCGGAACAAAGCATTAAGCATGCTTGATTTCCCAGCCCCCGTCCTTCCAACAATTCCAATCTTATCGCTCGGAGAAATGCTGAAGGATATTCCATGTAGAACAGGAGGGAGTTCTGGCCTATATCGTAGTACAACGTTTTCAAAACGAATGGATCCAGAGGAAGGCCAGCCTGGAGGTGGGCGGTTGTCCTCAATTATAGCTGGACCTTCTGCGGGCAAATCTATATATGTTCCGACACGCTCAACAGCATTCAAACTGTTTTCGGCCAGACTAGCAAGTCTTAAAACAGTAGTCAATAAGCTTGTAATATTTAATGCATAACTGAGAAGCAATCCCATCGTAGAGGCAAACGATTCTTGGTTCTCTGCCCGGCCATTTTGCAAAACAGCAAAGGTTGCCGTAAACCAAATCATGAGGCCTCCAACTGTCTCCAAACGAATGGCAAGCCAGCGGTTTCCACCCATGTTAACTAGAGTAAATCTGATATTGTTGTCCATTGAGTTCCCGTTGATGGTAGCCATCCGGTCGTATGCTTTATATGCACGAATAGTCGAGAGACCATTTAGTGCTTCTCCAAATTGGGCATACACTGGAGACCTACTGACAGAGTCTAAGCGTTTCACTTCTCGGGCTGTGCTCTGCAAACAGCATAATGCATCATCATGAGCCCAGGATCATAAGTAAATAATTAAGCAATAATTTACATATACAAATATCCATGGGCAACACATCCATATGCCAAAATACACCAAGTTTCAGCATCAAAACTGAATATATGTATTGCCTACTAATTTAAGAGGTGCAATAGTAATGTTTGTCTAGATTATGCCATTAACATTTTTGTGTGCATTATGAATAAAGAGGTATAAGCATAATTAAAAATAGACAACCTTTCCTAAACATCATAACGACATAGTAACTCATTTAATAGGAGGGAGCAAGTAAAATGAACATGAAACACACATACCTGGTAGTATAGGTAGGCTACATAAAACAAGACCAGAAGAGGCATAATGGCCCATAAAGACATTGTGCTAATTATACCAATGAGCACAAAGGTCGAAATAAGTTGTGCCACCTGACCCAGAAACATGTTTGCAAAAGGGGCAACAGTTCGATCAATGTCACCTATATCCTTGGCAAATCTGTTGATGATTCGTCCAAGTGGATTTGTGTGAAAGAACACCATTGGAGCTCTAAGGATAGAATTGAGCATGCCGTTGTGCAATCTTCTGGCAGCATAAAGACTCGAAGTGATCATCCAAAATGAATTTGTTAAAGTAACCAGAACCTGAGATTAGAAGATTTAGGGAACCAACTTGGTCTTTAATTTTCATCAAATAGAAAGAGAAAGTTTAAACAAAAGGCAAAAGTGAAAGAAGATAGTTACATCATTATAAGAGCATGACAAGATAATGAAGTTCCTTAAAAATATAATCAGATAGCATAAAACTTACTTGACCGAATGAGAGGAGCGAGTAGATTGAGTTGTAGAATAATGGTCCATGTCCATCCTGGTGGCTGCCTACATCTGTCCAATAACTTAGCCAAGTGCTGCTTGAAACTCGGAGGACTTCCGTCGACACATAGCACGTAAACAGAATCATAACAACCCAAGCACCTCCTAAAGCATTTTTGTATCTGCAGCAGATAAAAAAGAAAACTATAATCCGCAAATAAGCAGACAAAATGCAATTCTGTTAGCCGATGAAGTTTCCTCAGTTTTACAGAAATTGTAAAGATAATATGCAATTTGACACAAGACATAAGTCGTATTAATATTAAACCAAATAAATAAATTTGATAACATGGAGTTAGTACTAGGGTTTGTAGTAACTCCTCCGCATATATCAATTAACATCTTTTTTGTCAGAAGAAACAAATATGGTTTCTAATATCTAATCAAATTCCACCTAAAAGTACATTCCACCTTAGAAAATAGAGGGCCTTGTCAGAAAGAGACGGACATTTCAAACTCATTCGTGTCAAGAAAGAGTTTTTCAAGATAACTACGTAAGCTCAAGATAATATTTCAAACTCATTAATGTCAGAAAGAGAACTGTATTTTCTACCTCATCAAAACATTCCAGCTCACAACACCAGTTTCTCGTTCTTCCTGCTTTATAAGGATGGACTTTCCTGGTTTTTTGTCAATTTGGTTGGCATCTTTAGACATCTCACCGTTCGTACCATTAACAGTAGGCTTGGAATTTTTATCATCGACTTTTCCAACATCTTCTGTTTCTTCAACATATTCTTCCATTTTGCCAGCATTTTCCATCAATTTCTGGAATAGAGCACCATTGTTTGAGAGCTCTTCAAATGTTCCCTCCTCTTTCACTGTACCATCATGCACCAGGAGAATTCTATCCACTTCTGACAGAAAATGCAGCTGATTCGTGACTAGAACTCTTGTTCTCCCTCTTAATTCAGTTTTGATGCATTTCTCGAAAACCTTGAGAAACAGATGAGCAAAAATGATAAATCATATCACAGAATGTCAATGTGAAGATTGATCATAATGCAAGTTTTTATAGCACACATCAACATTTTAAAGGAACATTTGTGGTCATAATCAATCTTTATAAATACTATACATTATATTTTTGTTCAGATTACAAAATACTAATTTTGAATTTACATCTGCTTAATCAGAAATGGCAGTAAAAACTTAAAGCAGACAACCAAAACAATGACGTTTCTATCTATCACGACTGAGTTGCAATTGGGAAATCTGAATGGCATGTAATTATACTGGAGCACATACCTGTCTTCCCACATGAGCATCTAGTGCACTTAATGGATCATCAAATATATAAACATCTGAATTAGAATAAGCAGCCCGAGCCAAGGAAACTCTCTGTTTTTGCCCTCCACTGATATTAACCCCACGTTCTCCAATTTCAGTAAGATCACCACCCTATCACAGAAATATTCATGGTTGCAAATAAGTCGAGAGAATAAATTTCTCAACCTCAGTAACAATTGATGAAGTCAACCACGCATTGATATTTCTAAGATTCTTACTGGTAGAACTTCAAGGTCGTGCTGCAGGCAGGTCACATCTATTGACTTATCATATTTCGCAGGTTCAAATGGGGAACCAAACAGTATGTTGTCGCGGACCTAAGATGAGAAATTTTCATTTTGAGGTCAAGTAAAGTCGAAAGCAAAGTGACAATGTAACTAACTTGACATAGGTTGGTATCAAAGCCAGAATTGAAACATTAACAAGCACAAAACAAAGCACTAATTAACTCACCGTGGCATTAAAAATCCACGAAACTTGTGGTACATAAGCGACCTTTCCTCTGATGACAACAGAGGCATCTGCCACTGGAGGAAGCTCTCCAAGCATTGCTGAGATAAGTGATGTCTTTCCTTCCCCGGTGCCGCCAACAATAGCTACTAAGCTGCCAATTGGTATATCCAAGTTGATGTTCGACAAAGTTGGCCTTTCTGCCTGTAGTGGATATTAATAAAGTCCGAAAACAAGGAACGAAGTGAGAAATTGAAGAAAAAGACCTCTAGTTGCATCTTTTCATATGATAAAGAAGAAAAATGGTTAGAGCCTATTCCATTCATAGGATTGAGTGAATAGTACAAGATTGTGGCCCAAACTAACCAAGTGATGCAATAATATGAGCAAGTGTGAAACTAACAAACCTTTGCCTCCCAAGAGAAGTAACCATTCTTGATTGAGATAGCTGGTAGTCCTGGTTCGACGGGTGGATTTGGCAACAGCATACGTTCTTCAGCTAGAAGAAGATCCTCCAGGCGTTTCAGTGAGACATTTGCATTAACAACCTAGGAGATCACGATAGGAGAACTATATAAATATAGTGCTACTTCTTAGAACAACTGAAACATGAAGATAGAGTCACAATATAGAATTCCACCAATATTCAAAATCTTCAGTCAATTAGTACTATACAAGTATCTTCAACCAAGCAAATCTATGAATCATGTCATAGAATGTAAACGGAATCACATGTAGTTGTTGTATCAGTATTACCATTTACCAAAGCAATGCTATGTCAAGATTTTGTAAACCCATGGTATTATTAGTTATAACTCTATATAGTCTTTAAGAATCCTTAAAAGGTTGTCAATCAGAAGCATACCATAAATTTACATTTTCACAGGGAAAGCCATACAGAGCTAACAATATATAAAGATGATGGAGAACTAAAAATATGCATTGTGCTCCATATGACTAGAGAAAATTGAGAGACATACCTGTGTTATTATATTTGGAAGCATGAAAAGTGGGAAACGTAAGACAGCAAATAATGACAGAGAAGTAAAGGCCCTTGCAGGTGTCAAATCTCCTCCAAGTAAAGTGAATATCCCAAATGAAATCACAATCACCACAACTGGTATGCTGTTAAGCATGAAACTGTTCAACTGCAAATGACAAAAATAGTGTCATAGGAACCATACAGGACAACGAAAACAAATAACTCGACTTTACCAAGAAAATAAAAGACGGGAGGAACCACGCACTAGGGGAACTCCACTATGGGTCCAGATATGTAGTAAACAACCAACCATATGAACTTATGTCCTCAATTCATCTATGGACCAAGTATATAAAGTAGTCGAAATGTATGATCATATTGTCTCACTTAACCTCGAATAATTTGTTTCATATGCAAAGGAATGAAATGGCACAAGTGATATAAGTGTCCAAAATGATTAAAAGAGGAAATCATACAGCTCCAAGCAGCTGAGCTTTCCGGTACCATGATAACTCATCATTCCTGACACTTTGAACCTTTGTCTGGAAACTATTCTCCCATGCATAACATCTGCGCACCCATTTTGGCATTAAAAGAAGCTGGTAAATAGATGCATAATGTAAACACAGATTAAGAAATTATATAGTAGGTAGACCTTACTTGACAGTATCCATGGCGGCCAAAATTTCATTCATGAGCCCAATTCTCTTGTCTGTACGTTGTAACCCTTCTTTTGTCAGTTTTTGCATCTTGCTTATAATAAATGTCTGTTCAAATAAGTCAATTGCAGACAGAAGTTACTCCCAAGCAGCATGAAAGCGCTTGATAGACTCCACTAACAAGCAAGGTGGGTTCTCAAAACCAGAGACAATATTAAGAACTATGCATGCCGAAAGGGTACTTCTACGGGGTTATATTCAGTATCCACGACTACCTTGAGGGAAGATGAATGGCCAAAGAAATTATTAGCTCAAGACTCTATACCTGTATAGGAAATAGCATAACAAGCAACAGTGCCCCAAGAAGAGAAGCAACACCCAGCTGCTGGTAAAGAAGGACCAAGGCAATAATGATTCGGAAAGGAGCTGACCACAAAGTGTGGAGCGATTGACATATTTGCTGCAAAAATAAAAGTACGTACAGTAGTAATATTAGGCAATGAATTATACAATCAAAAGTGACAAAGTAATGACGAACCCAGTCCTCAAATTCCCATGCATGCAATAATGACGAACCACAGGTTATGCTTCCAATCAGGAAATGAGATATACCTGAAGAGCTTCAGCATCTGTAGTCATCAAATTTGTAATTTTGCCAGATGCAAACGTTTTGCGGCTCTCATGAGTCAGTCTTAAAGATTTACGAAAAACTGCAGCGACCTGTAAATCATGAAGAAAGTATAAGAGCCTTGCAGAATGAAAAAGTTGCACACAGCATAGTGTCCTTTTACACAGTAAACCTCCCCCACCCCACCTAAACCAAACTTGATATGGAAACGGAGAGAATAACTCAAACTAAAAACTGAAAAGATATTCATACTAAATATGTTTCAAGGACTCAAGCTTAGAAAATTCAACCAGTAGTTTCTACAAGTAGGATCACAAGATAATAATAGGACTCAAGAAAGCTAGCTCACCAGAGTTGATCTTAGACGATAACCAACACGCATGACATTCTGAAAATACTGAGCTTCACATAGTACACCAAGTACCTGAAATTTATGGATGAAAAGTAAGGTGGAAAAGCTATCAATAACACACTATGATCTTCATTAGTTGGAAGTAGTAACTAAGACATTTTGTCAGGCACATATAACATGAGCATCAAGATGCATGATCATTTAGAAGGCTACAGTATCAAGTATCAATTGTCCAGTGCATTAAAAGTTGTCAAGTTTCCTGCAACAAAAAAAGCATGAACTAAGTAGGGCTGGCAATTTTCGACACGACACAAACACACACGAAATTAATGGGTTAGTGTCTAGCCTTATCGTGTTTGTGTCCTTATCGGGTCGACACGATAAGGACACGACAATTTCGTGTCGTGTTTGTGTCGTATCCGTATCGTGTTCATGTCGGATCATGTCGTGTTCGTATAACCCGCTAATACTTGCATATATTTAACATTAATTTTAGTATTACTTTTTATATATTTATTTATATTTTTCAATTTATTTCCTAGTTTTTGTTTGAATTTATCATTTTATGTCATATCGTGTCATTATCATGTCGTGTCAACACGAAAAATATCGTGTCGTGTTCGACGTGTTCGTGCATGTTCTAATCGTGTCCGTGTTTGGGCATTTCATGTCGTGTTCGTGTCAGGCATATCCTTAACGGGTCGTGTTCGTGTTTGGCCTTATCGTGTCGACCCAATAGCGACCCGACACGCACGAATTGACAGCCTAGAACTAAGTACACTCTAACCAAATACAAAGGACCAGTCTTTAATCCAATGAGGTGAATGTGCAATGAGATCCTAAATTCCATTTACTCACAATCGGTGGTATGCTTATTAACTATGTTTCAGGATAATATGAACCGGGTTTCTTCCGACGCATGAGCGTGATCAGCGTTGTGAAAGGCGTGCGAGGCTTACGCCTCGAGGCGCGCCTTTTGCGCCTCGCCCCTTAGGCGCCTCAGAGGCGTGCGCCTCTATGCCAAAATTAAGGCATGTGCCTCGTCCAGCCGAGGCTTAAGCCTCAAAGCGCAAAGGCGCCGAGGCGGCCCGAGGCGTGTCCGAGGCGTAAGGTCCGAGTAGCCCTCAAATATAGCTTAAAATCTATGAAATATGGGGACCAACA
>JAYJMF010135529.1:0-17173 GCA_036873715.1 Salvia sclarea
ATGGACCGTGGGTTGGAATTATTAATTGATTTGAATGGTAGGCTGAAATTATTCATTTATTGAATGAGTTTAAAAAATGAATGCTAAAATAAATTTAAAAAGAAAATGTTGACGTGTCACTGTAGGAAGGAATGAATGGCTTAGGTGGAGGTCTTAGCCCCAAATCTTTTAATATATAAGATTTTATTTTATCTTCTTGTGCCTTTATTATAATTTAGCTTATTTAATTTATGAACATGGATCATGTGATTTTACATCTCAATACCATCGGAAATAATATCAGTACCATTATCTTGTTTTGCTTTCCTTTTTATTTTGTTTGTGTAATTTCTTTTACAAAAAAATCTTAAATATATTTAATAATTGCATATAAAAAAGAATTTGAAATGAAAAATCATAAAAATATAAACCAACAAACGTCTATATTATTATAATAAAAAAATACAAAATCAATGATAAAACGGTTCATCTTGCACTTCGTGATGCATTTGATCGTTCATTTGTGGGATGAATATTAGAATTCAGAAAATTAGTTGTTTTTATTATGTAATTTATGTTTTGTCAAGTATTATGTAATGTTTGTTTTTATAACTTAGTTGCTATTATCACGTAATTTATGTATTGGCAAGTATTATGTAATGTGAGTTTTTATAAATTAGTTTTCATGTGGATGAAATTAATTACTTGTTTTTAAGTATTTTAAATGCAATAATTAATTAAATAATTATCTTAAATATATTAAACTTAATATAATTAATTTTATATAAAAAAGTATAAAAATAGAATATTATTGTGTAAAGTAAAATATAGAGTTGATTGTTGGAGATGAAAATAACATTACTCTATATTTTACTCTACAATAGTGTAAAGGGGACTCTAAAATGAAGTTTCTTATTGGAGATGCTCCAGCGGTCACGGTTTTAGACTCATTGAATCCAACCACAAGGTTGCTCCAATAAATTTTAAAACTGTGTTAAAAAATTTATTTGTTAATCAAATTGAACTTATTAAATATTAAAGTTAATGTTGCATATCTTTCGTGTACTATATTTTAGAAAATTATAGAAGTACCAAATACTCTTTCCAACCCAGGTAATTTGAGCATTTGCTTTTGAGCACGAGATTTAAAAAAAATTAAAAAAATAGTATAAAGTGGTGATATAATATATATTATTTAAAATTGTGAGTGACAAAAGTGTCTTAAAAAATGACTAAGTATCTTGGAACGAAACAAAAATGAATATGCACCAAATTCAATAGGACAGAGGACGTATTATATTTTTCCATCTCTGCATACAAATACTAACTTTTATTGCTACATACACATAAAGTTCTCTAATTTTTCAACATATAACATCAATTTTCAATTCATGTTTTGATCATCGTATTTTTTTCGTTAGTTTTCTATATTTTCAATTTTTATTGATTTGTTATTTATTGAATAGGTTTTTTCTGTGAATTCAGATTATATTATAATTAATAATTATATTCTAATTAAAAATAATATAAAAATATTGCTAAATAGTAGAATTTTATTAAGAGAAAATAAAAACAAAACCTAACATCCCTGAAAAAACAAACTCAAACTAGGGGCTAAGCCTCATCAAAAACTTTAAGGTGAAAACTAGTGAGAAAAACACCGGATAAGGAAAAAGAATACTCGTCTATTACAGATAATAAAAGAAAAGGAAAAACAGACGCAGCAGGAAATCCATAGCCGCAAAAATACATGAGTGTCACACCCAAACCACCACCAAGGCAACACGCACGTCAAGCACGGAGGCCGAAGCATCAAAGTACCACACAGCCCCGACACCGTGTCCAAAAACCTCCTTGTCAAGGACCCACACGCTAGCGCACTGGTCGTGTGAGAAAGATCATTGCCAAAGGAGAGCAACACCTATTTCCATTGGTAAAAACGAGGGATGGAGCCATCACGAATAACCGCCGCATCAATCTCCGAAATGGAATCTAGCCACCCTCTTTGTAGATGCGAGAGATATGAAACTCAATAGTACCCAAGATCCGAAGCACATTCGCCCAACGGGCCGCAAATCTCCAAGGAACCTTAGAAGAGCGAGCCTCTAACAAAAAGACCACGTGGGAGGAATCAAACTCTAACCTGAGGTTGTGCCAGCCGTTGCCAATTGCCAACTCTACGACCGAAATGTTGGGTAAATTCCTTAAGTTAGTTTTGATTGATTCCAAAACATGTTATTTTGGATCATCTCTTGGAGTATCAGTTTAGCTGATATTTTTTTGCCGGAGTTTCAAAGACTAAGCTTGAAGATTGCTGATGATGATGTGTTTTTGTTGAAGAGTTATTTCGCTGAAACTGAGTTAATCTCACATCAGGTTGCTGATGTTCAGATATTCAGTTAGCTGAATTATCTAAATGTGAGCTGATTTTTATCTTATCCGCAAAGCATTTAATGCTCGAGATATGTTGCGATCTTCATCGTACGATGTAACAGATGTTTTATGGGATTTAATTGTATTATCAGAAAAAGGAGTCTTTATCGTACTAAGGACTTACAAGTCTATATTGTTATCTGTTGCAAGGAAAGAAGACTAGGGTGAAGGCTAATGTGTCCTTTCTATGCATAAATGGCTATTTTCTTTCAAACGGTTGTCTCGACTTTGAGATTTCTCTCTAACGAATCTCTTTCAAATCCGAGTTGTCCCCTTGGCAGCTCGTGTTTATGCCCTTGAAAAGCATGTCAAGGACTCTGCCTCTGCCTCTGATGTTCCATCTTCCTCCAGCCGTTGCCATCTATTCAGGCTCAACAACTCACCAAGCTAAAAACAACAACTCACCAAGCTAAAAACAGTGGTCGATCCTCTGGCAAAGACCATCCCAATGAATGCTGGTAAGCTCGAAGCCTTGGGCAATGAACTTCAGATGCTCAGTGTGGTCGTGGCTGAGCTTTCAACCCGAAGCCCTGATAGAGATGATGCCAAAAAGGGGGAAGAAATGAAGAAGCAGGAAGTGCATATAGTCACAAGAAAGAGTTGCCTATGCTGTAGGTGCAGGATCTTTGGCCTCTACCTCTTCTCACCAAGTAAGTCCTTCTGGCCCTCTGGTCCCCAAAAAACCACGAACTCAGCTGGCCCTTGCCTCACAACCAAAAACTGTTGATGTACCAAATCTGAAGTGGCACAAAGTTCCAGCAAATGTTCAGCTGTGTTCAAAGATATTTTGAAACACACCAAAAACCGGGCATGTTCAGAAAGAAAGATGGTGATGAGGATGTGTCGAAAATAATGGTTAATGATTGGGAAGAGCTGAAAGAGTTGTTTATCAAATGGTTCTATGCATCTTCTATACCTATCCGAAGAAAAAAGTCTTGAACAAAATGAGTGATCTAGAGAAAGAAGGTAAAGTGAAAATTCACAGAGTTCCTCCCAACGGGATAGTTTGTCCTCCCAGACAGTATGGATTTCTGGATGAATCCATGATTTAGCATGAGGTTGAGACATTTGCTCGGATTCATGGCCCGACTAATGAAAACAATCCAGAAGAGTATAAGAGATTAGCGATCAACATTTATAAGCTATATGGAGAAATCTATCAAGTCTGATTCCTAATTAAATCTTTTGTAATAACTTTTGTGTAGGAAATTTGTATTGATCTTTCCATTTATAAAATCCCCTTAGTTCTTGTCTCAAACAATTTTCCCTCTGCTCTCCTACTGTCATGTTTTGGCATCATCTCTTGGATTATCAGTCTAGCTGATATCTCTTTGGTGGAGTTTTGAAGTCTAAAGCTTGAAGATTGTTGCTGATGTCGTGTTTCTACTGGAAGAGTTTTATCGCTGAATCTGACAGAGCTTTTCATCAGCTTAGATGATGATCAGAATATCAGTATAGCTGATCTATCGCAAGGCGGGCTGAATTCAGTCTTATTTGAAATGCATTTAATGCTCGAGATATGATGCGAACTTCATCGTACGATATGATAGATGTTTTATGGGATATCAAAGGATTATCAGACAAAGGGTCTTTCTCGTACAAAGACCTACAAGTATATATTGCTATCTGTTCAAGGAAATAAGACTAGGGTGAAGGGCAAGATGTCCTTTCTGTTGCATAAATTGCTTATCTCTCTCAAACGGCTATTTTGAATTTGAGATTTCCCTCCGAGATCTCTTTCAAAATTCGCCTATATATATTATGCTTTCTACACTTCATTCTTTACCGATTTTGTGAGCCTGTCGAACCTCTGCCAAAATAATCTCTCAAATGCTCAAAATTGAAGAAGATAAGTTATGTTAAGTTATGTGTTGCTACTGTTATTCTTAAACACTTCTCTTACTCTCTGAGTTCTCTAAGCTTAATCTTTGCTCTGGGGACTTAGTTGGAGATGTTTCTTTACTACCTCGAAATCTTGTGTTACAGTGATAGTTTATAAGTTAGACAAGTTTTCTAGTTGTTGAAATACTTGTAAGGTTACTTAGCACCCGAAAGCTAAGGAGGAATCCGACACTATAAGTCGGCACCGTTAACGATCTACGGTGACAAAAGTTTGATGTGCACCCGAAAGCACAAGTTGATTCTTAGTGAATTAACTGAAGAAATCAGTCAGTGGACGCAGGAGTTGATCTCTCCGAACCGCGTAAAAGCTGCTTGTGTTTTGTTCCTGCCTTTGATTCTCTATCTCTGCTGATTTGTTTTACTGAAGTTTGTCTTTAGCAACTCTGACCTTATTTTCATAGCATAAGATGTAGCCAATCTTATTGAGCCCGTATTAGTTATTAGTCCAACTGACCCGAAATTCTCAATCAGTAGGATTCGTAACTATAGGCCTCTTAATATTCCGCTGCATATTTCAAAAAGTTGCATTCAGGTGTATTCCCCCACACCTGATCAAGTATACCAAGGGACCCAACAGATATTATGGTTGGATTTTTACATTTGATATTATCGACTTGAAGTTTATTATGACAAATTTATTGAGATTATTTTAGTGAGTTGATTATATGATGGTTGCTTGAGTAACTTAAGCAAATGTAAACTACATGTAGGAGATGCATGCTCTTTTGTGTACTCGTAAAATTTAGGAGATACATGCTCTTTTAATGATGGTTTGCATTATAGAAACTTGAATTTTGCTACATAATTTTGTTATGGGAAGAGCTGTCATTTTCTGATTTTGCTTCTGGAACAAAAGTTAATTTTTGAATATTGAGATTAGGTTTTGCATTTGATATGGTCGATTTGAAGTTTATGAACAAATTTATTGAGACAATATTTTAGTGGGTTGATTATATGATGCTTGCTCGAGTAACATCAACCTAAGAACCACGGGTATGAATACGAATACAAGACGATACGAAAATACGACAATTTTCCAAAAGTTATAGATGCGAATACGTGAAAAATACGTTTATATTTATTAATAATTTTTATATATATTATCAATATATCTATTATTAAAATTATACATAAACATAAATATCAAAATAAGACAAATCCAAATTCCTAATTAATTAGTCTTAGTACGATAGGGACTCATTTGGTATGGGGTATGTGATAAGGTGTGATAAATTTGATTGAGATATCTTTTATAATATAAGAAATTAATATCATGTTTGGTAGTATATATAAAAATTATTAATAATATGTATATCCATTGTTTGGTATGATGTATTAAAATTAAATATAACTAAACCCTGTTATAGTTACAATTTGTCATACGTATACCACCTCCAAGGAGGTATGCAGAATCACATGAATTCGTATAATATTTTCGGACTTTGGGCTTATAAAGGGATGTGTATTTGTACCAAACTGGATATTAGGGTGTATTATTTATATTATACACCCTAATTACTCATATCAAACGAGCCCTATAAATTTTACATATCAAATAGTCTTAATACAATAAACGTAAAAACCTCTAAAAAAAATATATACAATAAACGTAAATAAATAGTAAAAACTAATCCATCATCAAATCTTCCCCACCTTCAAGATCATCCTCATTTCCATCTTCATCAAAGACAACCCTCCCCAACTCCGGCTCATCAAGCAATAATTCCGCAAACTCTAGATCTTCAACACCGTCTAACGTGTCAAAGTTGTCATCTTATTTCTTCGCAATGAGTGAATAAAAGAGTATGTGCTCCAATTCCTTTCGGCACATGACGAAGAAGAAGGTTGAACAAGTAGTTCCCGGCACTTGTACCATATATCACCTACCAACTCTTTGAGTCTGAGTTATAACGTTGTTCCATGGAGTCGGAATCGGAGAAATCACCCAACATGCTAGAAAAGTTAGCATACTCCATTGTCACAACCTTCCTTTTTGCAACATTTGGGAAATATTTCTTCAAACATTTCATTCTCTCATTCGCAATCTCATTATCTCTATGCGGAGCGAAGGGGACTCGAGATGTGTCTTCATTAAGCCACTGATCACTATAATACCTAAGAAATAACAATAAGAGAACCTATATAACAAAAGTAAATAGAGAACAACACAACTAAAATACTTAAGTTTTAAAGGTTACATTGGATTTAGAGAATGAGCTAAACAATGAAGAGGGGTGTTGTTTTTATTCCAACGGCTTATTGGGATTCTATAATTTATATATATATATATATATATATATATATATATTAATTGAGTAGTGATAAATCTACATAGTATGTATACATAATAGGGGCCACTTTATAATTTTAAAAATTTCGGTTCGGTTCACTTATATTAATCGGTTCGATTTTTAATAGAATTTAATTAATATTTTTTCTTAAAATTTAGTATTAATCAACAAATAAAAATGTTATCAGTCAGACTTCCTCGGGCCGGAGCCGGATTTCAGCGCCCCCGCCGCCTTCACCGACGCCGCTCCTCCGGCGACTCACAGTTGCACCACCTCGTCCTCCGCCACTCCTCCGGCCACTCGCCGCTGACCACCGCCACCACCACCGCCACCACCCGTGGTGTCACCGACGAGGAATGCGGCCACGCTGCCGACGGCTGCACTACCAGTGCTAGTCCCTCGATGGCCACGCCGTCAATGGCTGCGGCGGTGGTGGTGCCCTCCCCGGCGTCCAATGGAGGAAAATCAATTGTGTGAGATTGTTGATGCAAGGGTGTTCATAGAGGGTAAAAGGGAAGAAATCTAGGCCATGGCAGAGATTGCTAGAAGATGACTGCATTTGAATGGTAAGAGCAGGCCAACGATGAAGGAAGTTTCACGTCACTTGGAGGGGATTCAAATGGAGACGAAGAAAGAATAAGAATTTACTCAAAATCAGATAAAAAAACATTGATTTTGATTGTAATGACTTCTCTTCCATCTCAGGAACCATCGATTTGAATAAGATCAAATCAATCTATTTGTTTGATGAGCCTTGAAAAACTCAAAAAACTACTTCGCCTGTTACCAGATGTTACAAGCAAGTGAAGCATTATTTTCTTTTGTTGTCTAATTTTTTAGCAATTGGTACGTTTACTTTTTTAATAGCAGTCTGTACTCAGAGGAAAGCTGGTTTTCTTATTTTTTTTAACAATTTTTGTGGCACTAACAGATGTTGGCCTGTTATCACTAAATTTTATAGTTTAAGCCTTTCATCGAACAGATAGCGTGCAGATTATTCCTTAATGAATTATAGTCAAGAACTCGTCACGATTTTGATTCTGATGATTTCTCTTCCGTCTAAAAAATTATTAATTTGAATATAATCATTTCATAGTGGGCACCACCACCGCCGCAGCCATCTACGGCGTGGCCGCCGAGGGAGTGGCGGTGGTGGTGCAGCAGCGGGGTGGATTTTAGCGTTGGTTGGATCTCCGGCGATGGTAGGATCTGCTCGATTCCAACTTGAACCGGTCAATTATTAATAAATCGAACCAAATTTTTTAAAATTGCATTATGAGTATGACCCGAACCGTAATTTTTAATATTGCCTTGTGAGCCCTACTATGTATACATACCATGTTGATATATCTTTACTCTAAGGTTTCAAGCCTCTTAAAAAATATGTTTATGTTGTAAACCAGAAAGAAGAAGTCAAAAGAATAACAATATAAAGAATAACTTGTATTCATTAGCGTATTTAAAGAAAAATATAAACTAGGATTAGGGTTATGAATGTATTCATCAGCGTATTTATAGAAATATACAAACAAGGATTAGAGTTATGAATCATTCAATATAAGATATATTAAACTTTCTATAACAGTTTATGAGTTATTGTATATTTCTTACAAAGGCAGTTAACAATTACATAATTATAATGAAGTGATTAATTAGCTTGGTTTTTAATTATAATTAAGTGTTAATTTTAATTTTAATAATTTATTTAAAAAAGAAACTAAAATAGATATATAATTGTAATGAAGTTTGTAAAGTTGTATTGTTCTTCACTACTAGTCATGTAGTCGTGGATTTGCATCAATAATATTCCCTCCGATTTTTTGTATTGACACTACTTTTTGGGCACATAGTTTTAGGAAATACTCCCTTTTGATTCTTTGTATTGACACATACTTTATGCACTCCCTTTAAGAAAAAGAGTGACCCCACTTCATTTAATATTAATTCATCCACCTTTTTATACTTTTTATACTTTATTATTCCACCTTTTTGTATTTTTTTGTACTTTTAACACTTTTTCCATTCTATATTTATTATACTTTTGGAATGTGCCAATACAAAAAAATCAACCATTTATGGAAAATTGTCAATACAAAGAATTCGGAGGGAGTAGTTGGTAGAAAGAATTGTGTGGTTGAAAATTAAAATAGAGGATGGGGTCACGTGTTTGTGTGGTTAAAAATTAAAGTAGACTTTCCATTTATGGAATAAGCCAATACAAAAAAAATCATCCCAATATGCAAATAGTGTCAATACAAAAAAATCTGAGGGAGTAATATTTTTGTACATTTTATTGGTTTGTTGCTATTCGTAAATAAATACATGGATTTGCATCAATAATACTCCATCCCAAAAATATGTCTCATTTTGAATGACACGTATTTTAATAAAAAATTTGGTAGTGTGGTTGATATTGAAAGTTGTGTAAGTCATATTATTATAAATGAAAAAGGTGTTTTTTTTTAACATTCCAAAAAAGAACTTGAGGCATATCTTTGATAAACAGGGGGAGTAATATTTTTGTACATTATATTGGTTTGCTGCTACTCATAAATAAGATGATCTGGGTTTTTACTCAATAAAAAAAATAGTGTGGTGCTTTTTTTGTTTCTTTAAAATTATAATTTAATAAGTTGTTAATAATTATTTTATTTTTTGCACATTATTGTGTCTGAAATTTATGGCGTGGCTAGGGTTTTAGCAGAATAAAAAAAAGTGATTTAAAAACTTTATCAGTTGAATTGATAAAATTGTTTTATATAAAAAAAAATTAACAATTGGTTAAATTTAAAAGTCCACCCAATGCATGGGGGGTGACATAATCGTTAATTTTAATGAACAATACAACTCAATTATAAATTGAACTCCGTATAGCTTAGCAAATGACTATTATTGATTATCCTGATGGTTTTATTATGAATTATTTATATAAATTAAATTAAGTCAATATTTTTCGTTATTGTAAAATTTAACTGATAATTCATTTCATACATAAAATAGAATGGCATTATTTTAGATTTTTGATTATTTGCATTTATTTGTGTCATTGATTCATTATACAATCACTATATCTCTATTGTAAATTTGTCAAAATTATAATTTCTTATATATTATTTGTGCATCACAATGGGATAAACCTTATATACAATCTATTAATCAAGTTAATATTAATTGTTTCTCCCTCCGTCTCATTCTTTTTGTCAAATTTCTTTTTGGGACGGAAATTAATAAAGCAAAGTTGATGAGTGTGAGATGGTGAGACCCACATGGAACCCACATGCTTTTTGTGAGTAATTTTTGCCAAAAGAGAAAATGAGACAAGAAGAATGGGAGGAGAGAGTATTATATAGCATTAAACTATATATCTATCTTTAGAAACATAAAGGCATTAATATTTTTTTTTTGTTTCTTATTTTTATTTTTAAAATTTGTAGCTATTATTATAATTATATAAATATAAATTTTATGGAGAAAAATTATATAACAAAAATTATAAATACCCGAATAACAAACCATCAACATTAAGGATATATAGTTTTGCCAATCAAGGCACAAAGTGTATGTTTGTTATTCGAGTGGGCATTTATAAATTTTTTGTTATCTAAATGGCCAAAAAATCTCATTACAATAAAACTTATATAAAAACGTAATCTAAAAATATTCCCGTGCATCGTACGAATACAAATATTAGTAGAAATTAACCCTGTAGAAAGTATTAGTGGAAATTGGTACAATTTGGATCTCATTGAAGTGGTAGTGATCTTCTGTAGAAATTTGAATCTCATTCAAGTTGTATGCTGGGAGAAATTTACAATGAGTTTAGCCGCGTGGGGTTTGGTTTCCTGATATAATGGTAGTGATGAAATATTCATAAAGTACATGATAAGAGTATTTTGGTACTTTCAAAATCAAATACAAATACGTCAAAGGCAATCCCGTCTTTCGAATTTTGTGCTTGAGGCAAAGTTTGTCATTTTCACAGTTTGTATGCTTTAAGCGACAAAGAAGCCTTGGGTCCTATTTGAAGAGATTTTCTACGAATTGGGCCTAAGCCCAATCATTCCTCCATAATATGGTGGAACGAAGGGAGGATGGGGCCTGGGCCCCCAGCTTATTATAAAATTTTTAGTATGTATATATGTAATTTTAATTGATTATAAAAAAAAAAAGTATTAGTCAATTATAGCCCCATCTTTATACCCGCAATTACGTTATAGCCCAACCTTTCAATATGTGCAGATATAGCCTGATCTTTGCTCCGTTAAATCATTTATAGCCCGGTTAACTAACGACCGTTATCTCATGTTGACGTGGACAAACTGATGTGACGTGTCCGTTAAAAATGCCAACAAGATAATAAAATAATAAGGTTTATTAGTCACTTACAGCCCAACCTTTTCATATACTATAAACTTTATAGCCCGACCTTTCAAAAATATCAAATATAACCCAAAAATTATTCCTTTATTACATCTATAGCCCGATTAATAATAATAAATAATGATTGGAAATTGACACAAAAATTTGTTACTTCTGAACTCTCATATCACATAATCCTTCTCCGAATAATTTTTCTCATTTTCTCAACAAAGGAGTTAATTTCTTCGTATTTCCTTTGTTAAGAAAATGAGAAAAAAAAAATACGGAGAATGATTATATGATACGAGAGTTTAGAAGTGGAAAATTTTTGTGTTAATTTTCAATTTTTATTTATTATTATTAATCGGGTTATAAATATAATGAAGAGATAATTTTCGGGCTATATTTTGATATTTTTGAAAGGTCGGGCTATAAAGTTATAGTATATGTAAAGGTTTGGCTATAAGTGACTAATAAACCTTATTATTTTAGCTTGTTGGCATTTTTAACGGACACATCACATCCGTTTGTCCACGTCAACACGATATAACGACCGTTAGTTAATCGGGCTATAAATGATTTAACGGAGCAAATGTCAGGCTATATTTGTATATTATTAAAAGATTGGACTATAACGTACTGGTGGGTGCAAAGTTGGGGCTATAATTGACTAATACCCCTTTATTATTATAGCGACTTATCTTTATGAAAAATTATAGGAAAATAAATACTTCGTATAAACTATTGTTTTCCACTTTTTTAAACATGTTTTCTAGAGTTCCGTCTTTTCCATCTTTTTCACATGTTTTGATGTGTCCTAATTTTTTCTGCATTAACACACTCTAAAAATAAGAAATTAAAACTCTATAAAAATGCAAACAAAGGAAATGAAATTTAGAAAGACACATGAAATTGATTTTATAAAGTGAAGTCTAATTATTGTGTGTAAAGTGACTAAAGTCACACAACGACGTCAACTTCATGAGATTTTACCCGAAAAAGAGAATCGATAAATCATAAAAAGAAGAGAAAATTGCTGTAATTTTAGTTTTATAAATTATCTCTACTTAGAGAAGAAACAGTTAGTGGCCCGCAACTTATCACCTTAGAAACAAGAAAAAATCAAATTTGAAGTAGAACAAGCTAATAATACTGTATAAAGTCATTAAACTTGTCCTATTAAATTGATAAAATTTAAAATTTGGAGCCCAACAAAATTATATGTCAAAATTAGGGGAGAAGCATGGTAGTCTATAGCCCAAGAATTGAACGAGCTTCGAAATAACTCCGTTTTTATATGTGAAAAATAAATGAAAAATTGGCAACCTATCTTTTGCATAATTCATTTTCTTTTGATTATACAATGAGAATTTAATTATTTAGCGCAAGTATTTAATGAGGTCTTTAATTATTTCTTATATTGGCTAGGGATGCTCCACGTATTAACTTTGAGCTAAGTTTAATTTAAGTACTGTAATTTAATCTTCTATCATGCTTTTATATATATCTGAAGTAGCAGCATTTTCTCCAATCAATTTAATAATAACTTCCAAATCTGTAAAAACATTATATACTCCAATTCAGCCCAAAGGTTAAGCTAATAGCTAGATGTAGCTAGTCATAATTAGTTAACCCTCGATTAAATAATAAACAAGGTCAAGAATAAGATTAAGCTAGTTTAAAAATGAAAAGCCAACAGTAAACAAGAAATAGCAGAAAGTTTGCTGATTTTTTTTTACCAAACTTGGATGAAAGAAAGAAAAATTGTGAACTAGTTAGGAATATAAAAAGCTGTTAGTTTAGGGTTTAAAAAAATATTTATTAAAATTTGGGATATTTGATAAAGTAAATATAGTTAAGGATTTTAAAATGATAGTTACCCTTAAATTAATTACAATATATGCACAAACTATTTCTTAATTAAAGTCCAGAGGTTAGGGGGCCCTTTGACATACGTGTCTCCATATTTCAATTCAAAGGGAGGAAAAAAAAGAGAAGTATGCATGCATTAATGTGGCTATACCAATGATTGATATATTATAAATGCTTTTTTTTTTCCTTCTCCTTTTCGAAAATCATTATTGCTATCTTCTAATATTATACATATAGTACTATAATAAAGTATATGGATGTGAATCGTTATGAGATATTTCAATTAAAAAAATAGTGCTTTGGATTAGTAATAGTAAGTGCATTTTGGTCGCATTTTATTAGAACCTTAGTGCGTGCAGCTTTAATTGCAAAGGACTAAAATGCTCGTTAATGTGTATTGTCATCTTTTGCTTAACAATTAAAATAGAGGAAAAACGTGATGCACCGTGATATTATTATTATATTTAAAGAAAAATTAGTGAATTGAAAAAGCAAAAAGTTCTAATTTTATACATATAAATGAATGAATAATAGTATACATTGTGGAATTTGTTTGACTGATAAGATGAACAGATAAAAAATAATCATCAATCAATTAAAGTAATAAAATCTTTAATTTGGCCCCATGTGAACCATGCTTTTATACGTTATACATTTGTGTTTCGTATATTAATTACATTAGTGATTCATTTTAGGATACTAATCCTAAATCATACAAATATTGGTCTAAAATTAGCTTTTAATTAATGATATTTAATCATCTTCCAATATATTTTATTATATATTTAAGTCTTTGTTTTTAGAAAAGAAAGGAAGTGGGACATAACAGCGAGGTTGAAAGCGAAGTAAAGTTCCCAAGATAGAATTTTCTAAGTTTCACTTTTTTTCAATTTTTGCGTTCATTGGAAGAGGTGATTGACTGAGTTATCTCACTTGGATTTCTTTGAAGAAACAAAACAAGTGATCATATTTAAGTTTCAAAATGTGAATATAGGTTTGATATGGGGAATTTCACTACTCTTTAAACTTAATGGCGAAATTAAGAAAATCGTGCATTTCAAAATGCATTACAATTCTCGTATTCAAAACGGTAAGTGAATTAATGATTATTGAAGCAAAAATTTCAGTTTATTACACCTTTAATTGTTAAATCACTATTATTAACTATTAAACTAGTATGTTCACCGTCAAGACATTTTTTATATTTGAAAAAAAAATTGTTATAAACAACATTAATAAATAAATAATGTTTTGCATTTTTATGTTTTATGTTTTATGTTTTTTTTAATGTTTTATATACATCTAAATATATATATTAAAATTAATATAACTTTTTAAAATTATGTTTAAGATTACAGAATTTTAAAATGAATCATTGTAAAATCATCGTGATTAAAAAAATAATGTGAAAGAGCACAAAATAAAATGTTTTTTATTCTAAAAAAATTAAATAAAATTCAACAAACATAGAAAAAGAAAGTAAATAGAATAGCTCATTGAAATTTTAAACTATCTTAATTTTTCCGTTTCAAATCCAATTTTAATAATTTTTGTATCACAAAGATATTGTCCTAATTTAAAATGTATATCGATATATATATATATTTTTTTTTATGAATACAATTTAATAATCTCTAGAAAGAAGTCATACCATAATAAGATGAAAGAAGATAGAGAAAAACCGGTGTGCTCCAGTTTCTTCGAGGTGTGAATACCAAGTGTTCGATAAAATAACTCAGTTGAAACTAGCTTCTATAGAAATTCTATCCGTGTAGGTAATAAGTTTACGGGCTAAGGCCCAGAAATTTATGGGCCGAAAAGCTACATATTTTTCAAGTTAAGGCTAATTGTATATTTGTTTGAGAATGGCTTATTGTGTATTTATAGTGACTATATAAAAATCACGATTCGACTTTTCCTAGTCTTCAATTTAAAATTTATAATTTACGTTTTAGTTTGAATTGTTTTAACTTTGTGGGTAATATTTGACTATTTGGCTAATTAATAAAAAATGGTATTGGTTGGAGAGAAAATATTACTTTTAATTAATGACTCATATCAAAATAGGTATTATCTATGATTACGTCCTTTAAATTTTATGGACTTATCTCTACTTACACAAATAAAATATAGAAGAAACAAGTATATGCTCTGATTAGTGGCCTGCTAAACTATATTTGGCCCAACACATCTCCTAGTAGTAAAGTGACAAAAACAAGGAAAAACAATAGTTTAAAGAATATGGATCCACAACTTTTACTTGCACGTTAAAAGTAAACTTGTCGCAATTAATTGAACCCACAACTTTAAAATGCATATGCCAAAAGAGTTTAATTGATTTGATAGTTTTAATGCATATTGCATTATTTCTGAATAGACATCCACATATGAAGTACAACATGACTATAGTTTGTTTATAGTCTTCCCGTCCCTTAAAAGAGTACATATTGAGAAATGATACGAGTTTTAATAAAATGAATATGAGTGGAGAAAGAGTCTCATTTCTTAAAAAATAGTGCATATGTTAGTTGAATATTGTTGACTTTTTGATAAAATAGATTTCCAGAAATAGAATGAACATACTTTTGTAAGACAAAATAAAAAATAAAAAATTGAGCACACTTTTGGAGGTGGGGCTAGTATTTGTTTTTGGCCACACTTTGATACATTCACATATATAGTATTTCTATTCTAATTAAATCAAATGCTTTATGTGATTATTAAATTTTATTGGGACTGATCGTAATTAATTGAACTTTATTAGAGGTTGGGAGGCCTAGCTCAAGTGGCTAGCTGAGGCATTCAAGGACTCTCATTTGAGAGTGATCCTGAGTTCATATCCCATCTTTGTGGGGTAATTCCACGTTTGTGTGGGTAGTTTTCCTACTTTATGTGTGAGTAGTTGTCCCATCTGCGTACAAATAGTTGTCCCGCCCTTTATTTCAGTGTATATATATAGTGGTTTCACATACGTGCGTTGTTGAGTTTTAATTTATTATGATATTATATATGTACCACTTGAAATTCTAAACAAAAATTGAATTTTATTAGAATGGACAAATGCATCGTACATTGAGCTTAAAAAAACGCATAGCCTCTTTGTACTTTTTAAAGTTAAATAAATGGTAAATTATTATTGGGAAGAATTAATGAAACCTCTACCATCATCTTTTCTTACGCTTGACCCTGGTTAGACATAAGGTAGGGCCACCCCTAATAAAAGGGTGCAACGCATTATTGCGGTCGTGGAAAAAAAGAAAAAAGATGGAAAAAAGTGAATTGGGTCATTAGAGAATAAAAGTGCAGGAGGTGACACTATTATTTAAAAAGTTATATCCTAATTATGAAAGAGAAAAAGTTATATCCTAATTATGAAAGAGGTGGAATCTCGTATTTCGGGAATATATATACATAATTATTTGTAACAATTGAAGCAAATGAGATAATAAATAACTCCCATAGTCCTATTCTTTCTTTTGGGCGGCATGAGATTTAAGGAGGGCTAAAAAATAATATAAAGTGATGTAAAATAATGATAGAAATATATATTATTTAAAATTGTATGTGAGTAAAAAAAGTTTTTCCAAAAAGAAAACAGACTAAAATAATGGAACGGAGTTTCATTTACATTTTCGATATGTTTCATTTCCATTGGGTGATTATCTAATTTTCATCATATAATTGTTTCAGTCACTTGCTTATAATAGGAGCTGCGTATTTCAGCTCAGTTATTTATCCAAACAGTTGTGGTGAAACAACAAAGTTTCATAAACACGTACCCATCATATGTTCAGACATTTCACCAAGCATTTGGGCTGCAAACACTTTAAAAAAAGAGTCATCACTGACGGGATTACTCATAGGGGTGAGCAATATTCGGTTATAACCGAAAACCCGAGCCGAACCGAGCCAAAATATAAATTCGGTTCGGTAATTTTTATGTTCGGTCGGTTTCGGTTTTTAATTTTAAAATTTTCGGTATTTCGGTTCGGTTTCAGTTTTTATTGAACATCGACTCCACCGACTTGGAGAATTGTAAGTCGGCTACTTGACCGACAATACTTAGCTATTAGATTACAAGTTGTATTATTTTAATAGTTAAGTTAGAAACAACTAGATTTAGCTAGACTATTAATTAAGTCGGTAGTAACCGACTTAGTATGCCTATAAATATGGCATTAGGCATTTGTAATGTAATATACAAGAAACTAGAAAAAAACACTCTATAAAAATTTTTGTCGGAGACATAGAGCTCCATTCTAAATTTCTTCTTGGAGACACGAGCTCCATTATAAATTTCATTTCTGGAGACACGAGCTCCATTCTATATTCCTCAA
>JAYJMF010135857.1:0-17169 GCA_036873715.1 Salvia sclarea
ATATCATGTAATACTATGATTTAATATAATAATAATAATAATAAAAAATTGTAATCGAATATTCAAATTAAATGGTCTGGTAAATAATAAACTAAAAATCCAAACTGATTTAATTCAAATAACCAAATATTTTTACGAATATAAATCGAATACAATGATATTTGATTCGTATTTTTGATATTCGAATCGAAATTATAGGAATTGAATATAAATAATACTCCCTCCCTTTCAGCTAGCTTGAGGCGTATTCTCTTTTGAGTCGTCCCGACTAACTTGAGTTGTTTCTATATAAGGAAAGAATTAAGGAAAAAATAAAGGTTTCTAGTTGTGTTTTGTTTAAATAATTGTACCCTAATAATTTAATTTTTTTTAAAAAATTATATCTCGTTGTATATTTGAGTGTGAGTAAAAAATGTTATTAAAAAAATTTATTGAATTTAATAAAAAAATTAATGTTTGAGATAAATTAATTGATTTATAAAAATAATTAATGAAAATAGAATAAAAAAGAATAAGAAACAAAAGATACACACTTAACCCATAACCCATTTTATAATACTCCATCTGTCCCTGAAATATAGGCCCATTTTGCCATTTTCGTCCGTCCCTGAAATATAGGTTCATCATTTATTTTTTCATTTATAGTAAAAGCGTTTTCTATTTTTACCCTATCATTTCATTTTATTTACCTAAAAACAGTACTTAATTGATAAAGTCATACTCTCTCTCCACTCAACACTATAATCATTGCTACTTTATTAAAACTCGTGCCGCTCCTCCATAAGCCTATATATCAGGGACGAAGGGAGTATAATATAATATAATATAATATAATATAATATAATATAATATAATATAATATAATATAATATAATAAATTTTTTTTCTAATCGAATATAAAAAATACGAATATAGATTGAATAGTCGAATATAAATCGAATACAATGATATTCGATCCGATTCGGTATGTTTATACTCGTAATGTGTGCATATTATAATATAACTAGTATTTGTCCTCCTTGCGATGCACGATAATAGTTATAATTAAAAGAACATGATCTTTAATTCAAGATGCATATTACATATTTTTTTATTAATGGGATATAATTTTTTTTAAATAATAAAATTTAAATAATAATTAAAAGTAGCATTTTTATTTTATATAAATTATTTTATATGTCATGTATATATATAAGTACTTCTTATGAATGTTTGCATCTTGTTTAATATAGCTCATTGGTAAATCATCTTTGAGTCCATTGTATCTAATATGTGACTATGTGAGGTGGTGTGTTCATCCTCTTTGATAAAAAAGAATTTAACATGATACAAATCATAATTATTTTACTTAATATTTTTTTTAATAATCACAAAACGAAATACTATCCTAAGTACTAATCATACACTAACTAAACAAATATCTAATTATGTTTTTGGCTAATTTAGTTTGGTACATTGAATAATTGTAATACTTTTTTTTTTTTGCTAATATGGTACATAAATTTAAAGGCCGCGTCACAGAGGACTCGAATCCGAGACCTTTGGCCTCGAGCATTAACCTCTTATCACTAGACCAACGCACACATATTATAATACTTTTTTTCTGATCGTGATTCATTGAATCATGTATAATGTATTCATGTATGACTCTTTTATTTGTCAATTACTATATTAAGATTAATATTAATATTTGTATCTGACATTAAATATTGTGTCAATGAAGAAGCATTTTTCTAGTGTGTATATATATACACCCTATATATATATATATCCTTAATTAGTAGAGGATGTCCTGTGTTATGGGATGAATGTCTTCTTGTTATGGGATGACAGCTTTTTTCCTACTTATTTTTTTCTTGCTTGTAGCCTTGTGGGTACTCTCATACCCCTTTTCTTCTTTCTTAATAATATTGTCCTGCTTTAAAAAAAGCAGAGGGTGTCCCGTGTCTGTACATAACGAATTCCACATAGTGAGAAATGCATATTTCAAATGTTAATGTTGCTTTTTGGGATGTGATGTAGTCAAAAGATAGTTCTTATATTTAAAATTTGCCTCAAACATTTGCTGAAATTGCAAAACTCGCCTTTTGATCTGGATCAATTTGATCCCTTTAGCACGACCCTTTTTTTATTAACATGATGTCAAGACAATAAATTCGAATTTTATGATATTTAATTCGTTGGTCACAATTAAAGTAGCATGATCCAATTTAATTATTACTACGCCCTTCATTTCAATATATATGTCGCCCTAAGCATTATCACACGTATTAAAGAAATATATTTTTTGGCAATTTAACCTTAACTAATGATATTAATGATAATTAAATTATTTTGAATTTTACACCCATTATTTGGTAGGGAGAAGAAAAAAACACTTTATCTTCTCCATCATATCTACAACAGAAATTTGATGCCTTAAAATAAATATAAAGACGTAGAAGATCAACAGGTTATATGCTTTAAATAGTTGATTTATTAATATGCATTGAACCTCTTAATGAAGAAGTTGAAAGACAAGGTCATACATGTCATTTGCATGTAAAACGACATATAAAATGGAAAAAAAGAGACCCCTCAAACGACATATATTTTGAAATGGAGGGAGTACTACATATCACATTCGAGCTTTTTCTACACATTACCATTAAAAAGCATAACATCCCACTAATTGACTTGTTTTGTCTTGCCAATCAAGCGCAAGTCAGCGACAAAAAATTGGCAAATGAGGACCGATAATTTATTGTGCACTTTGGTAATAATTTATATGATATTATTTCTAAAGGACGGGGGAGAGGAATCAAACCCAGGCCTCCGGTACCCAAGTTAATTAGAACAAAAGAGAAATTACAGTTTCATCATAATATATATACCGCAAATTTGCAATAATGTTACTCATAATTAATCTGGCTAAATGCAAAATTATATTAATCTGGCTAAAAAATACAACGTGGATCGTTTGTATATTATAAACTAAAACAAATAATTGCAATTTAAATCTCAATTTTTCGTTTTTTGGCAAATTGGACTCGGTTTTTGAACTGTTACGATTAAAATCTAATTTTACATTTAATAGCAAATTAAACTTAATTTTCTATATTTTTTTGTATTTGTGTATGATAATCATGCGGCAATATTAAGTGTTTAGGGTTTAAATTTTGGAATCCAATGAGGTCAAAGTGAGATGCAACTCACTTTGACCATATTTTCTAGTGACATGACCTTTAATTTTGTGAAATTAAATTCTGTAAGATCGATTTATACTACGAGTAGATGATCGTGTTGGAAACTTGTAGATTTAATGATGTTTTTATTAGATCCCAAAATCATTTTTGAGCTATGAAATCTTGTAGCTAGTACACCTGCCCAATATATATATATATATATATTGTTAAAGAGCGAGCATTTTGTGTTTACAGGTTTCAGCTAAAGAAAGAAGACCTTTGCAAATCGAGCTGACTAAAGAAAGAAATACGATCAAAGATATGACATGAAAGATCCATCAATTGATCACAAATTATGTTGTTGATCATCTTCAATATAGAGAGAAATAACAGTCGAGTGTTAGGTTCAACACGTTTAATGCACATTGCAGGATATCTTAGAATCGGCTGCATACAACCTTGTACGTGAAGTTTTCAAAGGGGAAATGGGATATATATTATATGGTCTTCAATTATGTTTTTGCAACTTCCCTGCAGTAAATTAATATATAACCCTTTAAACTAATTAACATTTCAAGTCTCTCATGATAAAGAAGCATGTTTTGACCAATTTCCAATCATTTCTCTCTTAAGCTTTACATATAAATTCCTTAACTCTAGGCATATTAGTTTTCATATTCTACACCTAGATCTCAATATACTTAACTCTTAGCTCCAAACACGTTCAAAAAATACAAGAGTCAGATTAACCACAAATCATGAAGTTCAATCATAATTGTAATGTAATGATTTAAGAATTGGATCAAATTTGCAATAATGATTAAAGGTTGAATTTAATTTGCAATTCTTAAATTAAATAGTCCTTAATTAATTACAAGAATGTCGGCAGCATGCGTCAGTTTCCGATTCTCATCCACCAAAAGTCTTACATTAGAATTTTATATTTGAAAATGAAACGAATGAGTAGTCAAGAGTATCTTTCGTGTACATCTCTAAAGTGGCCTAGAAGTGGAGTTACTAGTGTGTGTGTGTGTGTGAATTTCAACTAAGGGAGTGATTATTGTAAATGAACTTAATTAGCACTAAGCTGAAAAATAATGTTATAATAATGGACTAGATGGTGATGATGATGATGGCGATGATGATGATATATTTTTACACTTAAAAAAAGTTTTACTAATGATAATTAAACTTAATAACGTCATAGTAATGATATGTTTCACTTAATTAGGTCTAATATGTTTTTTCAAGGGGAAGTTCTAATATGGTCATTAAATGGCATAATAACTACGGAGTATATAGAAAGCTAATGCCTCGAAAAAAGCATAATTAAAAATATAATATTGGAAAAACATTGTTTTGTGAGCCTAACCGCCTAAACTACTTTTGTTACAACTAGAGACTTATTTTAACTTTGAGTTTGGATTGGCATCGTAGGTTGGCTTTTTATATAAACCCCTTTACATTATGTGGAGTATTTTTCCTCAAAAAATAATTAGGGAAAATTGTGTTTTTAGCATTTTTTTCGAAAATATCACAGTTTAAAGATAATAACAAAAAGGTAGTCATCGTCCCAAAAATTCTACATTTATGTCAAGAAAAAAAAAATTCGGCGTCGAAATATATATATTTTGACTAGGACCGATTGCCGGACTATTTACATGGAATCCCACGTGTTTCGGACACCATTATGTCGTGGTAGTTGGGGGCGACGACGCTCTTGGTTTTGCGGCGGCCCGACCCGACGAGGACGTTGCGCATGGTGCTGCCGGAAGTCCAGTATGTCTGGCACTTCTCGCAGAAGTGGCGAGGCTGGTTCACGTTGTAGTTGTTGAAGTAGCAGAATTTAGTGTTCACGCTGCTGCATCGAGGGCAAGGGATTATCTTCTCAGGCTTCTTCGGCCGGTCGATGCTGTTGTCATTGGATGATATTGATGATGATGTTGATTTCTCTTCGCTCCGATTGCTCGATTCTTACTCTGAGATTGATCCGTCCGGTCAATTTCACCACTTTTCAACCAACAACAAGGTTTAATTCAAACACCAAATTAACACTAGACGGAATTTATTCGATTAAAATCTGTGAAGAAATAGCGTAATCCCTAAAGAGTTGAATATAAAAGGTGAATTGAGAGAGGAGCATACCTTGCTATCTTGAGAAGTTGATAACTGCAAGGAGGAGTGTCTGTGTTGAGATAGAGATGCATCTGCTGGCGACACAGATATGGTCTGATTAAGGATGGAGAAGAGATAAGGGTGGTTTGCGGGTTGAGGAGCGCAGCAGATCGAGAAGGGGGTTGAGGAGCGCGGCGGAGAAGGGGGTTGTTGACCATTAATTTTTATTCTAATTAATTTTTTTTTTCCACGTGACATTCCATGTCAATAGTTCGGCAAGCCTAGTCAAAATTTCGTCGTCGGAAATTTTTTATTGGGACATAAATATAGAATTTTTGGAACGGTGGTACTTTTTTGTGTAATTACCTTTAGACTAAAACATTTTCGAAAAAATGCTAAAACGATGGGATATAAAACGTAATTTTCCCAAGTAATTATAATAAGTAGTTACGTTCGAGTAAGTTAACTATAATGAGCTTTTCATTCTACATATATACAGAAGGAGACGGAACCTATTGGACCCCCAAAATAATTAAGCTCCTATCATAACTATCGGTCATTCTAATATTGAATTATTACTTTACTTACTTACACACACACACACACACACCTTCAATGCAATAATATTTATATAGCAATAAAACACGAACATAACAAAATAAAAGACACATCATATTTACATTTAATATGGTCCATAAATCTATCATGTATATTAATTTATATAATATATGCATCTCTACATGTTAATTTAAAATCTTATCCCGCTTTTTGGTAGTTAAGTTTTTATTTAATTTTTTTATATCTTAATATAATTTAAAGATTATTAAATAGGGTCACCAATCTGATGAATTTCCAGCAATAATAGAAAGTAGAAAGTCAAACAGAAACCATTTTGAAAGTATCAAGTCCATAGTGATTGGTGGCATCCCCATTCTCCCGAGCTGCATCCAATTGAGCCATGTTGAACTCGAACTGATCGACGACGCTCTGCGGCATCGACACTAGCACCTTGACCGCCTCGGACCCCGCCGCCACCGGCAGGAACAAGCAGTAGATGTCGCTATTCAACGGCCCCATGTGCAGCGCCTTCCCTCCCCCAAAATCGAGATCCTCCAACCCTAATCTCGACCACTGCGATATGACCAGGCTCGCCGACAGATCCGTGGCCACGTGTCCCTCATCAAGCAGATCGATGAGCGAGCGCACGTACTCGGTGGTGACCGCCGTCTTGGCCTGCTGCACCGCCCTCACCCCGTGCCGCACGCTGAGTTCGCCCACCTTCGCCTCCGCGCACGCCAGCACGAACGCGTTCCCGTAGTACCCCTGCGGCATCTCCGGCTCCATCCTGCCGCGGATGTTCATCGAGAAGAGGAGCTTCACCTCGAATGACGGGGGTAGCCCCAGCGACCTAACCCAGCTTCTCCACGTGTGGGAGGCCAGGACCTCGAAGCTCGAGCATTTTTGGGAGGGGTAGCACTGTCTTTTCAGCTCCACGATCTGCTCCGAGGAGAATGTTACGGATGACGTCACCAGGGGCTGGGACCGCAGGAAATTCAAGAGCTTCGGATCCGCTGCGCCTGCGCTCTTCGTGAATCCGGGGTGTCGCAAGGTTACTTGTGGGGGGCCGCGGGGCTCCAACACGTGGCGGGAGTGGAACGGTCGGATGGCTAACTTCCTGGATTGCTGGATGTGGGCCCACGCATGTAAAAATTGGGATGTGCCAATTCCATCGCAGATGCAGTGATTGATTGCGGTGCACAAAATCATTCCTCCGCCTCGGAGATTCGTAACCTGAGTGTAAACATTTTGGTCAAATGCACATATTTATGTGGGAGTCACAAATTAAAAAATTATACGCATTTATATGACATGGGGGAATATAATGTTTAGAAATTAATTAGAGTTTAATCGGTAAAAAGGTTTCACTCCAATTAGGTGGAAAATTCGAATCATCTCGAACATTAGTTATTTAGATATCTGTGAGTTGTAATTCTAAATAAATTTACTCTATATTATATTTTGTATCGTTAATTCTATTATGTAAAGAAAATCTCCATAATCTATTTATCATGAAAGAAGATTGTATCGTTTTATCTTTTTTTTTTTTAAATACTATCTTACATCACAATATTTGATGACAAGATTTTTAGGTTGATGAGTCATTTGGCATGATTCATAATTGGATTATTAAGGCTATTTTTTTTACAACAGTAAACCGAAGAGGCAATTCATCATTGCCTTGCGATGCACTGGTGCGAGCCATTTTGTGGAAAACGTTGAAAAATAGAGAATTTGAAAAATAAAATAATAATAAGTTAGAAAAAAATATTCTGAAAGACAAAAAAAATTGTGAAAATAGAAATATGATAGTCTTTTAGGAAAAATGTAAATTGATGACATTTTATAAGAAAAATCTAACAATTTAATAAACCAAATATGATTAATGCGAAAAACTGAAAACATTTTATGCTACTTGTTAACTAAAAATTACCATAATCGAAGAGGTGAAATATCGAAACAAAAGAGAGAGAGAGAGAGAGAGAGAGAGAGAGAGAGAGAGACGAGATAGGTGCAAGTTGTAGTTTGGCATCAAAGTGTTGTAGGGTCGCTTGCTTTTCCTTTAAATAATTTGTATCATCATAGCCAATGTGACAAATATCGCACTGTAGTTAATGGATTGGTGGTATATAATTAAATACAGTCCGTTATATTTTCGTGTCTCTCTCTATATGTTAATGGATAACATGTAATCAATCATGTCTAGTGCATGCAATTACTAGATAGTAAAATAAAAGATGAAATTAATCTTGCAAGAAATACATATATATATTCTTTATTAGGGAGGGGATCAAATAGAAATCATCTCCATTCTGTTAACTAGGAACCAATTTTGTCCGTTGATCTAGATTAATGGATGGTTCAGATTGATCTTTCATCAATCTTTCAAATATGACATGCTTTCTTACTTACAAAATAATGCTTTATTTGTACAATATTTTTTTTATGTGTTAAACAATGCTTTTATTATTCTTATGTTTTTCTAATGCTTTTTAATACATAACATAATATTTTTTTATATTAATTTTATGTTATTTCTAGTTAACAAAATGATAATAGCTTTTAACTGATCTCCACCCTTCTTTATTATGTTAACTACATATGATTTTGACATAAATTGATCTAGAGAAATGGAGACCATTGAATGAGATGGGTAAAAAAGATGAAAAAGGTGAAGATTGTGAAATGAAAAGAAGATTTTGGAATATATTCTCCGAGAAAAGAGGCCAAGGATCCGACACATGTTGAAAGAGAAAGCTCATTGTCGATATCATATTACGTCTCTCTCAATATACATCCAATATTAAGGAATCATCCAGCAACCTTTTCTCTCTATATAAATCTACGGATTTTGGTTTTAATTTGGTGTGATTAGGTTCAACTAAGTGTTAATTTTGAAACAAAATAAACTTTAGTGAGCTGTTACTATTTATGTGAGCTGTTAATAGGGCTATCTGACCTTCATGGCTGTTAGTAGACATTGTTATATCTCATGATTCAATTTCTAGTATATTATTAAAGGCGATTTCCGTCTAAAGAAATAAAAGTATATATATGAAGTATTTTTTAGGTTTTTCTACCTAAAACTTATGATAAATTTCTAAGCTCTTGAGACGGTGGAAAGAGTGATTAACATGTTGGGCCCAAGAAACGACAAAAGATATCTTGATCTAAAGAAATTGGTCTTAAATTTAAGGGAACATTTATAATGCAAACATAATTAATTCCATCAAAGTTAGAAAAGGACAACAAGAAGCACATATCGAGGTATCCTTTTCAGACATAATGTGGTACGCCGAATTAATGCCGGACAAAGATCTAAGTTATATATATATGGGGCTACAATTAATGACATTCTTTTTTTTTTTGAAAATATTAATATTATATATATTGAACATATAATTAAATATACTAAAAAAATATAAATGAGATTCTAATCCATGTGATGAATTTAATTATCTAATGAAATTATGCATTCATCATAGAATAACTAAATAAGTTCTAATTTTAATAACTAAAGTATAAAATTACGGTATTCGTCAATAAAAGTTACTCCTACTACACTAAAAATAATGAAAAATTTCTCTAGATGTGATTCGAACCCAAGAAAATGCATTAATCTAGTAAAATAACATATCAACTGTAGATTTTCATGAGTGAAATGGTTCTCATGTTTAATTTGAAAACTAATTGCCATGTAACATATGATGAGTTACGTATATGATTTAACAAACACTAAGGAATTGGAGTATGATTTTTGGAGGGGGACAATTTTGGTTATAGTATATCAGAATTTGGCAAAGAAATAGATATAGGAGATGGAAAGCTGACCTGAATTACGAGAGGTGGGATATCCACGAAATCCGTTGCTTCAACTCTGTACAAGAGCTTCCTCATTAAGGCCCTGTTTGGCTTCCCCGCGAATTCCAAAAACTCGTCGCAGCTCAAATCCATGGCTGCTTCCGCGAATACGGCGCCCTCTCCATTGCACTCCACTTCGAGCTTGCGATCGTCGCCGGCCACGCGCCGCCGCAGCCTCCCGGCGAGCGGGTAGAACTCCACGAGTGCCCGCGCCAGCGACCTCTTTAAGGCTTCGGCGGCGACGGAATCCCTGAAAACGTAGAGATATTTGATGGAGAATCTGAGGAATTTCTGATCGTCGAGATTGGAAAGGTATAGCGTGTGATTCGGAGCCGGGCCGCCGGGCCGGACTAGTTCGGGCCGGTTTCGGTAGACGCAATCTGGGAGCTCAGAGGAGGATTTAAGCATGGTGGTGTTGTTGGTCATTACTTAGAGAAGATCAAACTAAGCTTTAAACAGATATTGAAACCCGAGTTTTCATTTGTTTGGAAGGGGAATCGATCCTTTATTTATTGCCGTTTGTTGTTGACCATGTCTGGATAGGGATGTTAATCGGACTAACCTCAGTTTCATGGGGCATGAGTTATTTTTGTGGGTCTTGGTAGGTTCAATTATTTTTGGGCTAAACAATTTTGTCTTAAACCTAAATGTTCGATTTCCGTACGTACTAGCTTGTTGGACGACGAACTTTACGGTAAATGATTTAGTATGTATAAATTTTCTTGATCGTTGTAATGTTGTAGCAAAATATAAACTGTATTTTCTCAATCTAAATAACTTATGGTGTATTGCAGAGTGTTCTTTTAAATGCATTTATTTAATACCTTATATAAGTAGTTATATTGAGATATTGGGTTATGAAACAACCACAGTTTCTAATACATCAAAGCAACACATAATCAGTCATCTATACTTAATGTTATTCACATAGGTTAAGAAATAACAATTTTCGAGACCTTGTTTTTCACTGAGTAGAGAAGAACTTATACCACTGTAAATACCAATCAACGTAATGCAACGATTGCACCAATACCATTTTGTGAGCTAAAATAAACATAAATATCAAATGATATTGCAGTCTTTTACAATGTATATTGTCTAAATCCATTTGGGTTGTGAACTTACTTATTCAACAAGGAATTGACTTTGCAATCTTATGTAATCATATGGATCCACCACAAACTCTACCATGCAGAATAGTGGACTGATTTGTACGATATAATCAACATAGTATAAGAGGCAAACCTACAAAAATAACATTCCATTCTCAATATTGTACTGGAGAACTGAGTTGTTGATACATAAGCAGCTCTAAAAACACGCTTTCTAGTATACGACGACAACAATAAATTGGAAATAGTAGTCGCACTTAACATAATAGACTTACACGGTTACATGATTTGGAACCAAATTGTGAGATCAACAATGATGGCGAGTGGGTAGTCGATACGTACACGGTTTCAGAATACACAATTTCGATTGAAATAGCGATTTGAATCGATATCATTTAACCGTGTATCAATTTGATTTGAAGCACTATGCGGTTTCACAATTTGAATGAGACCAGAGATGACGACGGATCTGGAGAGAAGGTGGGAGGGTGGAAGAGCATAGGCGGCGGGGCAAGACGCCGTGCGGCGGCTGAGTTATCAACTTCTCATATTGTTTGATGCTTTGATTAATTTAAATTGGTGTTAACCTTCTGCACGTCCAGTTTTTCAAATCAAATCACCATGCACTTTGAGAGAAATGATATAATATATTAATCTGAATTACGATAGTCCATAAAGAGATATATACAAATAGGTATAAAATAAGTATTTTTTGTATCAAATTAAATACTTGTCGTTATTTATATGTGAAATTACAACTAATTAATTTACCTATCTGGGCTATGGAGATTCACGACCTTGCTTGGTCATGAATTAGCATTCATATATACAGTTCACAAGCCATGGCTAGGTTTGAATTCGGGCCAAATTAATAAGAATGATTTGTTTTATTTTATTTTATATTAGTGGCTAGTTTTAATCTTTTAAATCTTAATTAACTATTGTATAAAGTACTATATAAATTAATTCCAACATAGTACGGAAAGTGATGGTAACATTGCGTTTTACCGAAATATATATTTGAAGACTTAATTATTCGATCAACATTCAACAGATTAGTCAATATTAAAGATTAGTCATTATTATAAATGTGATATTTTGCGGATGTTCTCGTAAGAGCTTTTACTATTAGTACTGTGTAAATAATGATTGATTTTTCAATCAAAATAAATCGTTCTATACATAAGCATAAATTGGAAGAAATCCACGATAACCGTTTCCAAGAAAAAGTACTATTCTGCATTTTATTGGTCACGTTAATTATATACTTATATGTGCACAGTCATAATTTCACTAATACATACATAACACATGTTCTAGAGTCTAGACTTCTAGTAGAATAAAATTAAAAACATTATAATAATAGTAGGGATAAAAGATAAAAGATAAAAGAACTTCAACGTTTGTCAAAATTAAAATTATCGTCGATCTCGTTGATTAATTAATTAAGGAAAAAGAGTGGTGGCATGCGTGAGCGTGAGTATCGACACACCAAAAGTCTCCATAAATAAGAATTTTGTTTTTGAAAATAGAAGAAAAGCATGAAAAAAGTTGTGAAGAGTATCTTTCATGTGGATCTATAAAGTGGTCTAGTAGTGGGCTGACTAGTTAGTGGATGATATAAATTAATTAAAATAAAACATTAGTAATATCTTGACTGGGATAAGAATATTTCAACAAGGGATTGACATTGTCGACTAACTAAAGGGCACTAAGCTTTAAAAAGTTGACGATAAGTTGATGATAATTTTAAACTTATAAAAGTATGCTAATGATAAGTTTCACTTAGTTATATTATATGCTGGTTAAATTGGCACAATAATTACATAAAAGAAGTGATATTTCATTAGGAAAAAAGTTATGGTTGAGAAATGGCATAATTATAGAAAGTGATATTTCATCAATTTTTTTTATTTTATAACATATCTTGAGTAGATTAGCTCATAAAAGTACATATTTAAGGTTATATGGAAACTTATATAGTAAGATATTTAATTTATCATGGTTATGTTTTTAGGAAGATATATTCTTGTATTCTTTTTTGTTGGGGTAACCTAATCATTTTTTTATCAGAGAGCGCTTTCTTTAAAACAGCTACGAGGTGTACCAAGAAATTACATATCCATCCATCATATATAGCCTAATCTATTAATAGTTAAGAATGTAACGGAGCCCAAATTTTTCAAATTGACCTAGTTGAATCACCGTTAATAATATATATCTCTGCTTTTTATCGTTATTGTTAGATTCAAATACCCAAACAATTTAATTTGAAATAACGGATGATTTAGTTTCGTAATAATCTGTTCTTTAGGGATACTGCAGTGGTCACTGTTCATCGACCCGTACTCGTATTTGTGCCCAATAAGAATGCGTCTGGTTTTTGTAATTTTATAAATATCGTATTATATGTTAGACTTTTATTCAATGGATGAATTGATTGTCATATTTTTCTCAAACATTTGAATGAAAATAGAGCAAGCACTGACTCAAAAATGTGGAGCAATACAATCTCCTAATTAGAACTTCCTAATAGAGTCGATGGGCCAGACATGGTCGGAGCTTTGGATGGTTGTGCGGAGGCTGATGGCGGTCCAGTGAGTTTTGGAAAGTCTCGCTCGCCAAGGCTGCTCTTTTAACAGTCCTTTGGTCGACCATTATTTTCTTCCGACCTTGGGGTTCTTAGCAGGGGCGGAGTCGAGATTTTACAAATGGGCGGACGAAATCATATTTTTGTATTTGAAAATAAATTTGCACAGGTGAAACTATAGATTTACATGTAAAGTATGAGAAAATACAAAATATAATACAAATGTTATATCATTATAAAAAAAAATGATCGGGTGACCGCCGAGGCATGCTCGGCCCTCCCTCCGCCCCTGGTTCTTAGGTTGTCTTGGAGTATTTTTGTCAAAGTCTTGTCTTGATGGTGATTGTTGTGTCCTTGTATCGGTCTTGACGGCTAGGATATCTTGGGTTGTCTTTGGAGGGATTTGATGTTTTATATATTGGTATTTGGTCTTAATGAATTGTAATAGTTGATGGTAGGTACTTCTTGCATCTGCTCTTCGTTTTGGTTTAATTAATATATTTTCTTTTTTCCGATCTCAAAAGAAAAAAACAATCCTAATAAGCAAAAATTAAAGGAAGAATAATTAAACAATAGATAAACACGAAATCTTATAAAGTAAGTCGGTCCTAGAAAACGATAAACGACAGGTGATTGGGAATTAATGGGGCAGCAATTGCCTTCCCTATAATATGGGAGATTTGGGGCTGCATGCATGTTGTAAGAATCGATCAAATACAACCACAAATTAAGATCCCAGTAATTTATTGAGCCTATTACTTCTGTGCATGACTCTTGTAGTTGAGCATTTTTAGTAGTAGATGATGTGGAAAGTGATGTGGGAGGTACTAGTGGAATAGAACCGTAGAGGGGTAGTTGGTAAATGAGAAATTGCAAATATATAAAACTGTCATTTGAAAAAGTGTATACTCCCTCTTAAAAGAAAAAGAAAAAAATTAATGAAAAAAATTATGTGAGTTGCAGTAAACGATTGTGTTTTTGTTGGGTCTAGTATTTCTTGTGGGAAGAGTATAACTAGAAATCCACGAACTTTACAGATTTTTGTTTGATTGAATGTGGGTCCACATTGTTCACGTAAACCTTATATCCATTTGATTTTCCGAATGTCTTAAAATCACACACCTCAAATTAAATTACAATCTCACATGAACAAGGCGATAATAAAAAAACAAAATTAACTAGAAAAACTTGCACATTATTAGAGGATTCGACTTGAAATTTGGGAGGAGAATAGAAGAGGATTCCATAATCATAGTTGTCCATCTATACTAATCATGCTGTAATATAATTTTATAAGTTGCGTTATTTTTCAGAGTTAACAGAGAGTGGATTCATATGTATAGAGATGATCAGATGAAGTTGTTAGCCAAAGAAAATTTTCTGTATGTGCGTTGCCCTAGTGGTAGGGGGTTAATGCCCGAGGCTAAAATTCTCGTATTCGAGTCCCCCGTGACGCGGCCTTTAAAATTTCTGCATCAAATTTAATAAAAAAATAATTAGGAAACTAATTTATAGGAGCAAGTAACTCCACCATATGAAGTTTGTTCATCAACGTGTTGATGAACATATTTGGAGATCAAGAGGCTTAGATATACAGCTTCATTTTTATTATTTGGAAAGAAAAGAAAAGTCGATCGTCTGTTAATTCAACGCTATCCTTAGAACATTCAGTCTAGAAAACCTAAAGTAGGAGTATATCACTAATTTTACATTACAAAAGGGCATTCCTTTCAAAAAAGAATTACAAAAAGCTAGGCATTATTCACGAACTGTGTGAAGTTTGGTACAGCAGGAAACACTTTCTCTTGAATTTTGATGAATTCCAAAGTCTACAATGAAAGATAAGAGATAAGGACAGATAAATTTCAAGAAATGATAAACTATCGTAATCAATTTCTTTTACAAAAATATACTAGGAAATAAGAGAGAAAGATTTTTGGGGAATGAAAACACAAAAGAGAAGAGACAGGACCTAATCTTATCTAATTACTACAATCTTAGTATTTATTTTAAACAAATAGGATTAAATGATGTAGGATGTAGATCTTAGATTCTTAATTGGACATGACTTCAACCCTAATTTATTGGTTGGAGGAGAAGTCTTACCAATTAAGTTACATTAATTTCTTCATCAAATATATTTTAATTATTACATTTTTTGAATTATTGTGGTGGTAGATGTTGGGGTTTGACCCTAAATCTCACTCTTAGAGATCTCTAAGGAAGGTTGCATGGCTTGGAATCTTGGATGTTCAAGAAATGACTTTATCTTGTATCTTATAAATTAAATGGCGTACGGTGGTTACTTATTGAGAAAATAGGTGATTTTAACCATTTTAGTATACAGAAGATAAAATTTAACCCATCTAATAAAAAGATAAAAATATATTATTTTATTTTATGAAAGATAAAATTTAATCCATTAAATAAAAAAAATATTTTGAATGTTTAATTAATTATAATTAATTTCTTTTTAGATTTACTTGTGATTTGTTAGAGATTTGTTTCTCCTTTTTTGTACTTATTCAGTTTTAAATTTTTGATATATCTATTTTCATTTATCCTTATCTCCTCTTAATTAATATTAAACAATATCAAACACAATAATTATTTACGTGAACAAATAATTGGTTGACTTTAATTAACCATTTTGGAGTTTAATTAGTCATATTAAATTGCTTTCTACATTTGATACTAATTCACATAAAATATGAGAATGATGAGAATCACGAAGTTAACTACGTATTTTGGTATCATTTCACGTAGAAGATGAAAATGATTAGAATTGACAAAGTTAACTACCTTAATACCAAATCACGTAAACGACGAGAATGATGAGAATTCACAAAGTTAACTACCTTAAATATCAATTCACGTAAATACGATAATGCACGGTAATGAAGACAATTCAAGTAAAAAGAAGGCAATTTACGTAAACTATTTAATTGAAAAGAGGTAATAAGGTAGATGAAGCATATCAATTATCAATTTTCAAATAAGATAAGGGAAGCATCAATTCACGTATATAGGGCTCTTCAAAATAAAATAAAGAAAGCAATTTCACAATTAAAGCATATCATGATTCACGTGTATATACGTAGGCTCTACCCAACCGATTAAGGAATCCGTATCAATTTCAAATCTTATTAGTAATTAAAAGAGAAAAAAAATAGAAAAAAGATAATAAGGTAAGGGAAGTTAACGTTTATCTTTTCTATTTAGATGGTTAAATTTTATCTTCTTTATAGCAAAATTATTATTATATTATTTTCCTATTTTTTTCATATAAAGGGATGCCTTTTTTGTAACCTACCTTACATACTATTGTTATTAATATGATTTTGAGTGGGTTTGGGTTGGAATTTGCTTAACTGGGCCCAATCCTATACTTTGGATTAGACGGGTTTCTTTCTTGGCTTTGGGCTTTTAGAAAACTGTAATTTGAGATTATTGGATTGAATCAAATATTATGCTTGTGATCCTTAATTTTATTTTAGTTGTCTCATATAGTGGTACACTAGTTATGCTCCCGTGCGATGCACGTTAAATATAGTTAATAAAAATATTTAATTTTTAAATTTTAAAGTTGTAGGTATTTTGCATAAATTTTTAAAATAATGATAAATATATATATATAGGGGTGGGTTATGGTGAGAAATTCCTTATTGTAGGAATATAGGAAAAAATATTTTCGTCTAGCACATCTTTCATATGTGTGTAGCACCATTAGTATTACTAATTAGCACAGATTTTAAATATGTGAGTTTAG
>JAYJMF010136513.1:0-17155 GCA_036873715.1 Salvia sclarea
CAGCCGTTTTAAAACTGAACTCTCTGTCTTGTGTTTTATTTGTTAAAAATCATCCACTGGTGTATTCCCCCCCCCCCATACACCAGTTCAGTCACCCTCCGGGACCCAACATAGCTTGAGACATTTCTATTTTAAAACATATTTATTGCACACACAACTTCAAATAATATATAATTTTATCACTACTTTACATTATTTTTTAACTTCTTAAATCTCGTGCCCAAAAATTTTGCCTCAAATTAGCTGAGACTGGGGGAATATATTTCATCAATTTATTATTCCTCACGAACAAAGTAAATGCTTTCTTAGGATACAATAGTTTTTCTTAGGAACAAAGTAAGTTTTTCTTCTTCCGCAATTTGGATAAATCGAGACTCATCTCACCAAATTACGGAAGAAGATAAACTTACTGCTCAGACGCGAAGAAGAAGAAGAAGAATTGAGGGTAATCTTAATTGAACCCTAGGTCAACTTGAATTTAATGAAGATATGTTGATAAAAGACAAAACAATGAAGTTTCTTTAAAAAAATTACATGGTTTAAGTTGCCGGACGTTTTGTCCATGTAGGCATTTTCGTTGTCCACGCCAACATCGATATCACCGGAGCTCCATCAGATGGATACATTAAGAAAAATTAAATGCTCATGTATTTACTCGTCGAAATTAAAGAACATGTGCTAAACCAGAATCCGCGAATTTATGGTGTATTTTCCGACAATTAATAACCCGCAGTTAAATAACAAGGCTATGGGCCGAATTAAAATTGATTTGAATAATCATTCTCGTCTCAAATTAGTATAATAATATATCTCACAGTTGAACCCATTTGAGTTTTTTGTGCAAGTTGTTAATAAAATTGGTTATCTGCCAGTAATAACCTGAACATTGCAAAGTAACATTAATAATAAAGAATTTAAAATGAAAAAAAAAAAATCCATGCAAGCATGTTGTTTAACGTTCAGTCTTTTTTACAATTTATATATTTGTACCTTCCAAATTGGATTCAAAAGTATATATACAAGTTTTTTTTTTTTTTTAACAAGAACATCAAACTTTATTCAATAAATAAGGCACAAGAAGTGCCTCAAAGAGAAACAACAAGCAATCAACTACACCCTCAAGAATCACATCCACTGCACATCAAACCAGCAAACACCACTTTTATCCTCTACACTATACCACCCCAGCCACTACACGGCAAACAACAACACCAATATAGTTCCCTACGCTGCACACCCCAGCCACTCAACACCAAAGCAAAATCAAACAAACACACCTCCAGTAGCACTAAATTAAGGGGGCGTCGCGCTAAAGCACTCCGGGATTAGTACACCATTGACGGAATCTCATGTGAGAGTTGAGCGGAGCCGTCTTTCCCACCACCCAACTCCACACATTTGATTTGATCACCCCAAGTATCTTCTCCTGACACCACACTCCGTTATTGAAAACAGCATTATTTCTCGTCTTCCACAAGGTCCAAACAGTACATACCCAAATCGATGCCATCACCATACGCGTCCTTTTTCCATTTACCAAAAAACAAAATTGATAGAAATTTTCAGAGGCTTTATTTGAGAGAGTTGCCTGAACACCAATCCATGCCAAAACATCATTCCATAAGATCCACGCGCATCTGCATTCAAAGAAAAGGTGTTGGATGGTTTCACCTGCTTCATCGCAAAAGGCGCAGCCCAAACTTGAGTTTGGTGGCAGAGCTCCTTTTCTTGATAGTTCATGTCTAGTAGCAATTTTCTGGAAAATGATTCTCCACGCGGTCGCTTGGGCTTTCGGAACAGCCATATTATGCCACAACAATTTGCACACTTTTGAATTATCTCCAGCTGCTTCTCGCTTCCTCTCCATGAGCATGTTGTAGCCGCTCTTTACTGAATACACTCCTGCCGCCTCCTGTGTCCAAACCCACCTATCTGGATCATTTGCTCCTTCTTTCCTGCACGCCAATAACACAACCAGATTTTCAAGAGAATTACGATCATACTCTCTAAGGTCCCTCCGCCAGGTCAACCCCCACTCCCACCTATTCTCTACCCACTTCCCTGCGCTAGCCACCGAGGAATCCTTCTCAAGACATAACCTAAATAACCTTGGGAAAGACACGCACAACGCAGCTTCACCAACCCACGAATCCTGCCAAAAGGATGTCGACTCCCCATTCCCCACTCTCCTAGCTAGGTAGCTATCAAACCAACCCCCCCTACTATCATTAAGACACGCCAATACTTCCCCCCACCATCCCCTAGCCTGTCGCCCTGGTTTCAAAATATCGAACCCACTCAACCCCTCACCGCTTCTAAGAACACTACCCTTGATAATGTCAATCCACAAGGCATCCCCACCCACAATAGCCCTCCACGCCCATTTCCCCATTAAAGCTTTATTAAAGTTCGCCAAATCCCTAACCCCAAAACCCCCAAGATCTTTAGGAAGAGAGAGAGAGTCCCATTTAGCCCACACAATTTTCCTATCGCCCACTCTTCCCCCCCAAAGGAACACCTGCTGTAACGAGATGATATTTTTAATGACACTCACTGGAGCCCGAAAAACGGATAGAGCATAGGTAGGTAAAGCCGAGAGCACGGAATTTACCAATGTTATTCTGCCACCAAGAGAGATCTTCATATTACTCCACTTACCAAGTCTTTGTCTAACCTTATCAATAACATATTTCCAATCTTGGATTTTCTTATGTCTGCATCCCACATTCATTCCCAAGTACTTGAATGGCGATGTATCACTCCTACACCGAAGAATCTCCGCCATATCCTCCATGGTACCTGGATCCGCCTTAAGAGAAATCACCTGGCATTTATCTTTGTTTAAGCGAAGCCCCGACACTAACTCCAGCAAAATTAACATTTTTTTAAGAAACACTGCATTCTTGATCGAGGCTTCCCCAATAAAGATGGTATCATCAGCAAACTGCAAATGAGAAATTTTAGTCGCATTCGGCCCAACATAGATAGGATCGTACATCCCTAACTGGATCGCCTTCTTCAATAACACACCGATGCACTCCGCTGCAATGATGAAGAGAAAAGGCGAGATCGGGTCGCCTTGCCTCAGGCCTCTCCCGAGACTGAAATCCCCTGAAGGGCTACCATTTACTAGCACATCAGCATGCGTCGTTGCCACACATTCTTGTATCCAAGATATCCATTTATCGCAAAAACCAAAAACCCTCAGCATATCAAAGAGAAAACTCCACTCGACCGAATCATATGCCTTTGCAAAATCAATTTTGTAGCAAAACCCTCTCCTACGACTTCCTATCGCATTCTCGATCACCACATTTAAAGTAACAATACCATCAAGAATCTGTCTTCCCTTTACGAAAGTTGTCTGCTCCTTCGAAATAATGGAGCTCAAAACCCTACCAAGCCTACTTGCAAGGATTTTTGAGAGAATTTTATATGGCCCACCCACAAGTGAAATCGGCCTGAAGTCTTTGAGCTCGCTAGACGTTTCCTTTTTTTGAATCAACGTTATGAAATAGTGGTTAAGGCCTTTGATAATTTTACCATTTTCATGGAACTCTCTAAGGAATCGCATGAGATCCTTTTTCACCACTTCCCAACACTTTCTATAGAGAGTAGTGTTGAAGCCGTCAGGGCCTGGGCTCTTGAACTCGCCGCACGATCTCAATGCTTCCATAACTTCTTCTTCAGTGAAAGGATCTGTAAGCATAGTGTTTTCCACATCTGAAACTTTCGGCCCCGAGAGATTTACTGGGACTTTGAAGCATAAGTTCTCAGCACTTCTAAAATGATTCTTGAACTCCGAGTGGACATAATCTTTAATCTTTTTGACCTCCTGTGTCCACACGTCCTCAATGCTCAACCCGTTTATCTCATTCCTGCTTCTCCTTCCGTTAATGAATCTGTGGAATAAAGCACTATTAACATCACCACACTTCAACCACTTTAGCTTTGCTTTTTGTTGGAGAGTGATATTCAACAACTTTGCATCCTGAATTAGTAAGGCCCTCTCTAAGTTTCTGGACATCACCTCATCTTCTTCTAATTCGAACACATCATCAAGTAGATCTAACCTCAATATTGTATCTTTTCTGGCCTCAATACGCTCCTCCAGCCGGCCAAACACCTTCTTATTCCATTCCTTGACGTCAGCCTTCAGCCGCTTGAGCTTCTCCTTGATGACGAAGCCTCCCCAGCCCCTAATTTCGTAGCCATTCCACTTATCTTTAAATAAAGGCTCCAAAGTCTGGGTGATCGAACCACGCGTTAAGAGATTTGAACGGTTTCGGTCCCCAATCTGTAGTTTTCCTTTCCAGAAATAATGGGCAGTGGTCCGACATGCCCCTCTTACCCCCTCTGAGATATAAGTTCATAACCAATTATGGTTACAAAAGCATCTATCTAATCTACTTTTACTGGATCCGTCGCTCCTATACCACGTAAACTTTCTTGCCTGAAGTGGGATTTCAACCAAATCAGCCAATCTAATGAAGTTTTCGAATAACATAATATCTCTAGAACACAGATTGGTATTTCTGCCCACCCTTTCAGAGGCATGCCTCACGGAGTTGAAGTCGCCAAGCAAACAGATACTTGTCTCCTTCCATTGTTCAACAACCAACTGCAATCTATCCCATAACTCCATTTTTTCTACTAGGTCACACGGGGCATAGATGTTAATAATTAAACACTCCTTACCGGAATTTAGCCAAACTCCTTTGATGATAACCGCTCCTCCCATATCCCACAAGCTTGCCTCTGTAAAGGAAAGTTGATTCCAGATGGTAATAATCCCACCGGAGCACCCTTCCGCCGCCCTACTGGCCCAAGTGAAATTTGGATTACCCACGATGCTCCTACACGTTCCTTCATCAAAACTGCCCAACTTTGATTCTTGAATCAGACACATATCGAGATTCTCCCTACGAACCATCTCCTTGATTTCTGCTCTCTTCCCTTTTGACCCCAGACCCCTAGCATTATAGCTTAGAATCTTCATAAAGTAAGATTCTCAACTCCCCCCCGCCTTCACTTCTTCCTCCAGCTTTACTTTCCAACAAGCTTTCAACTCTACTCACAACTAGTTCCGTTGGTACAACCTGACATAAACCGAGCACTTCCCCCAATTTAACCACTTCCTCAGCCTCAGTTCTGGAATTTTTCACTCGAATTGGATTCTTACTTTTCTCCCTTTGATTTCCATTTTTCCTTTCACTCTTTCCTAAAGCACTTGGAGAATGCATTTCACTTAAAAACCTTTTCAGCACCTTTCTCTCCCGAATCTTCTCGATCCTCTTCTCAACCCTCTTCTCAAACTTCTTCCTATTCTTCCTTTTTTGTCTCGATAACCTACTCTTAGGTGTCGAATTTGACACCCCATTTCCGGATGAACTTGAATCTCCCTGACCACTTCCTCCTTCATTCTGTGATAGGTTATTGATCGAAGCACTATTGTTCTCAAACACCTGACAATTCTTAATCTCTGATTGGAACTCTCCCCTTTTCCCCATTTCCATCTCAGCCCTCAACAAATCTTGTGATTGTTCAGACCTAGCATCGCGCTCTGCTTCTGGAGTAGAGTCGCATAACTTGGTTGACGTTTTCTTTAGTCCAACACTGGAAACGTTGGGCTCAAGGGGTGGTCCCCAACCCGGAGGAAATTCAAGAGAAGCATCTGAGTTTTCTTGGGTTTGGGCTACTACCTTGTTATCCTTTTCCAGGCCCAAGTCTTCACTAGATCCCAGCACTTTACTAGCACCTTTGGGCTTTTCTAGTGGGCCCCATCCTGGTGGAAACTCCAAAGATTCATCTGGCCCAATTTGAGCACTCTTATCTCCAAAAGCTTCCACAAGGGATGTGTCCCCACCAAATCCACGCTCGTCTGATCCAGCCGTTTTTTCCTCCTCCTCGTAACTGCTTCCGTCGCTTCCTCTCTCCAATCCTTCCTTCTCAATCGATGCGCCACCTCCCACTTTATTTGTCTCGATCCGAGCCGAAATCCTTGCCTCGGGATACTGACCACCTTCATCGTCGGAAGAATTGGTACCAGACTCGTCGCCTGCCCAAATAGCTTTATCTAGACATATCTCATTGCATGAAAATTCTGACTCCGATTCGACGTCAGCCGATTTCAGATTAACTAACCTTTCCTCTGTTATTCGGATAGGAAAATCCTTCCCCTCAATGGAAACTATGACAACGTCATTAATGAATTTGGAACAGAAGCCCCATATTTTTACCCTGGCGAAATCCAGCCTAGCCTTCTTTTTCGAGTTATCATCCCACTCCAAGAACGATCCGCAACGCAGACTCACTTGTCTAAAGAACCTTTCCGACCATGCATGAGGGGGGACACCATACCAAATCGTCCAAACCGGCCTTCGCTGACAAACGACTTCTGCCTTCCACGGCCTCACCCACTTGAACCAGAACTGCTCCCATTCTTTTATCCCTCCCGAAACCCCCAAGATTTCATCTTTTTCCAGAATAAGAATAAGATTCTCCCCTAAGAACTTCATGGAATATCTATCTTCAACTTCTTTTTGAATATCCATACAGAATTCCTCCCAGGGGAAATCATCCTTAAGCATCCCCACTTTTGCATTGCCAACCACTCTTTATCCTCCTCCGTCGGGATAAAAACTACTTTCTGAACAGGGGCCTTCACATCTGCTGTATTAAGGTTCTTAACAGCGTTAGTGAAAGATCGCGCCTCCTCCACAAATACAGTAGACATAGCCTGAGATCTAAGTATGGGCTGCTTTGTTGGTTCGCACTCGACCACTGGTTGAGGACTGCACCGACTTACAACCCATTTTCGTCAAAACCGTGTTCATGCCAAACCGATAATTAGCCGAGACCGTTTAGCTTTATAATTATAAATTTGTGGTAACCGGTTATTCGTTTCAATATTCAATTGATGTATGTCAATAAATATTTGAGGTACATATACGTATATGTCCCAAATTTGATGAATTACCAGAACCTGATTAACTTTATAATAAATTACAATAATTAGTTACTCATCATAGTAAAATGTATATCGTACAGAGTTATTATCAATAATAAAGTAATATAAATAAGAAAATATCAAACAACTGAAAAGGTTTCACTTAGGCATGTCGATTGGTGTTTGGACCCGTTTAATACTTCAATACTTGAAGTTGTAGTTGTCCCAAATCTCAAAATATATACTTTTATTCTGCAATTAATTGTTAAAGTCTTATGAAATTAAAATCGATGAGTGATTCAAATCTATATTATATTTAAATATGAAGCTAAATTAAAAAATTGATTTCCAATTAATTTTGATTTCAGTGGCAATTTTGTAGTTTCTTCAAAATCAATAATCAATTATATATTTAAAATAATAAATTGAATTAATCGAATAATTTCAGAGGGAATAGGGAGTTCTACCCAAATTCATAACAAAAAATTATTTCTACCAACTATTATAAAAACATGCACCCCATATCCAAAGTTACGGAAATACCTCTTGATGGTGATAGTGTATGGCGACGACTAATTGGCGAGCGCTACATGTTATTGGCGAGAGCAATGATTTATTGGAGAGAACTCGTGGCTCTCTCCAATAAGAGCCATGATTTATTGGAGAGAGCTCGTGGCTCTCTCCAGTAAATCGTGGTTCTCGCCAATAACATGTAGCGCTCTCCAATTAGTCGTCATACACTATCACCATCAAGGGTATTTCCGTAACTTTAGGTATGGAATGCATGTTTTTATAGTAGTTGATAAAAATAACTTTTTGTTATGAATTTGGGTAAATAAGCATTTCTCTCATAATTTAATTCCCAATGTTACCATGCTTTACGGATGGTGGGATTAGTGGGAATCAAAAATGAAATTTTGAAGCCTTTTCTTGAAAAATTATAAAATACTTTTATTTTAGTTTCTATTAATAAAATTTTATTATTTTTCAAAATATTTCTATTTTATCAATAAAAATATGCAGTATGTATTTTAAATTAAAGATCATGTTATGAATTTTAATTTAATATATGATATGACAAAAATGTGTTTTGCATAAACATGTTATGGTATTTAATATTTAGAAATGTGTTTTTTTAATATCCAGTAATTAGCCGAGACAGTAGCTTTATAATTATATCATGTTTAGGGTTTAGTTATTTTTCAAAAATGTATTTTGTGAAATTTCATATCTGAAAAATGTGTTTTTCATAAACATGATTTTTTTAATATCAATGCAAACCGATAATTAGCCGAGACCGTTTAGCTTTATAATTATAAATTTATGGTAACCGGTTATTCATTTCAATAACAAAAGATTTTTGTTAAGATTTCAATAGTTATTCGTGAATTTAATTAATAATATACATGATTTATATTTTACGATTTATATTTAGATATTTTAGAGTTCTTTGTCTAATTTTAGTTATATAATTATTTTTTCATTTATTTAATTATAACTATTGTCGTGCATCCGACGAATGGCAAATTCTAGTTATAATGAATTTGTGAAGTCTTTGTGAAAAATTGATGTGAGATTCAAAATTCATTTAAGAAAAATAGTACAAAAAAAATGAAAAATTCGTGTAGTATCGTGAATCATTGGGGTAAATTTACGTCATAAAAAAAGCATATTAATATATTGATTGGTTATTATTTATCTTTTTATTTATTGTGATGTTAATATATTAGTAACATTTATCAGAATCAACATGGTATTTTCGATTAATTTGTATTATAGTACTAATATAAGATACTATTTCATTATATATTTGTGTTTTGCAAAAATAATATTGGTATGAGGGAAATATGCACCTACCAACATTAACATAGGCAGTTGATTAGGTTTTAGAGTTGCGAGTGGTTGTTGGATTGAGTGGTCACCTACTTCTTAGCAATGATATATTATGATACACATCATACATCAAAAGCCTACCCCACCCCCAAATACACATCATCAATTCATCATATATGCACAAACCAACTATAGGCTCTTCTGGAAAAAGATGAAAAACTTTATGCTTCAGATTACATTCTTGCACATGATTATACGGTATCTTTTCATTCTTTTTTCTTTTTCAATCTCGAACCACTTTGGAGTAACTTGTTTAACGGATATAGAGGGATTAAGAAACAAAATAATAAAAAAGACATGACTAAAACAAAAGAAAGAATAGCATCATAATTATACATAGGTGCAAAATTAACATGTGTATCAGAACCACATTTTCCGGCTCATTAAGATTACAATGGACCTTTGCCTAACTCGCCTACTAGCATAAAAATTCAGTAATTATTTGTATATCATATTCATACATATATATATATATATATATTATAGCATTCGAACAAAAGAATCCCTTAATAAACTAGTTGGAAAGAATGACAAGAAAAGTAAGATTACAACACTCAGACATCCCTTCGATTTTGGGTTTGGTAATGATAGGCAACTCTTTGCACATTACCTTCCTATATAATTCACAAGACGCTTCGTGGACCCCGTGCAAAGCCGTTCGGTATAATAGCCTCCCGACTTCTTATTCCGTCACTCTAGTAACTATTACCATACATCGCGCAGATACCTTCCAGACATTTGTAGATTCTTTACAAAGCTCTCCGTTTTCGAGCTGTCCAAAGAACCCTGGGTTACAAAAAAGTCTCTGTTAGTTCAAGACTACAGATTTGACATTTACAAGAACAATCTAGTAGCCTTTTCTTTTTCTTTTTTGTAATAAATGAGCCATCAGCATCCAACCAAAACAACAAGAAATAGGAAAATGGTGGAGGGTCCAAAAAGTTGTGTAAATATGACAACCACAAAAGGTTGTGATGGGAGTTCCACCAAGAAAACAATGAACCCCACAGTAACGAGAGCACGACGCGCGTCAATAAACAAAGGAAAAATTTCTTGTGTGTTTTTTCTTTGGAGAGACAAACCTGTTCTTGCACAATGGTGTGGAGAGTTCGGTGGACATCACGCGCCATGCCCTTAGCATCACCACATACGTAGACATAACCTCCTTCAGATATCATATTCCACAAATCTGAAGCCTGTTATTGACATTAGTAAATATTTAGATGAAGATAATATCACAAGATTATATAAGATTCATCAATGTTGAATGCAGCAGATTAAGAATTTCAATAAAATTGATTTGTACCTTTTGTGCCATCTTATGCTGAACGTATTCCTTGGTGGGTCCATCACGTGAGAATGCAAGGACGAGCTCAGAAACAACTCCAGCTTTAACAAAGTTATTCAATTCCTCCTCATATATGAAGTCCTGAGATAGATAAAGCAGAATTTTGTTACAATTGGAACAAATTTTTAGGTTTGATGTATTTGTGGAAAATGATGAAATCATTGCTCACCATTTTTCTGTTCCTGCAACCGAAGAACAATACAGCAGGACCAAGTTCGACACCAGATTCCTTCAGAGCTAATCTTTCCTGAAATATAAACAAAAAAATTACACTGTTATCGTCTAAACAGAAACAATTCAAGGGTCAAATAGGTGACAACACGAATGCATCGACACAAACCTGAAGGAAACCCCTGAATGGAGCCAAGCCAGTTCCTGGGCCAATCATTATAACTGGTAGTTTGGGATCAGCAGGGAGTCTGAAGTTAGAGGTCCTAACGAAGATTGGTGCTGAAGAGCAATTGGGACTTTCCTCCAATGGCACGGCATTCTGATAAAGAGACAGAAGAAGGTTAAACTTGAAAAGTTAAAGTAACACCAAATTATGTTTGATGGTTACATCGATCGAGATGAAACTATGAAACATGTGACAAATTAAAACTGAAAATACCTTCATCCATGTTGAGCAGACACCCTTGTGGATTCGTCCAGTGGGAGTTTTCTCATACACCAATGCACAAGTAACGTGAATTCTTGAAGGTGATATCCTGGAGTAAAAATTATAAAGTATGGAGAGTCAAGATGAGAACATGATAAAGATTAAAAAATTAAAAAGGAAGGTGAATGGACCAAGGAAGGGGACATAAATACTCACTTTGGTGAGGATGAGATGGAATAGAACCGAGGCTGCAAGCGAGGAGCAATTCCGGCAAAGAAAACACCGAGAGGAGGCTTGACTGATGGGAAGTCAGCCATGACCTCAAGCAGGCTTCTCTGACTAGCAACGACATACTGTGCGTATTCCTCCTGAAACCCAGAAATGTATGCTCACAAGTTCATAACAAGATGACATGGTGACCAATTTTGACATTAAAGATGATGAAGTATATGTACAAAGACATAAACATATCCATACCTTTCCAGCAGGGGAAGCAAGATATTTAAGCCTATCAGCTTCACTTGGATCGGATGCATAGGTAGCTAAGGCTGTCAAAGCAGACTGCCAAAATAACGAACAATTGCTCATCAGCTGAGTAACAAACAAGAAATGTCCGGTAAATAATGCAATGCTGTAACACAGCATACCTTTTTGGGAGCGCTCAAAAGATCTGCATATCGGCTTAGTGCTGTCCTCAGAGTGCAAGGCGGGAATGGAGGAGGCAATGCACTACCACCAAGTGGCGTGCCGTCCTCTTTGTCTGTGTGAACTGAGAAGTATGTTTGGGGAGACAGACCAAGCAACTTCTCGGCTTCCTCTACAGTCTCGATCACGTTCTCACAGTAAACACCGACATGATCCCCTGTTTCATACCTGAGGAGCAGATTGCATTGGGTTCAAGGTAAGAACAGGCAGTTGATTATTAATGCAACAGGATAATCAGTATTTAAAGCATCCAAAAGGCTGAATATTGAAAAAAATTGAAAGACTCACTCTAGCCCACTGCCAGATATGTCGAATTCCAAGTGAGTGCAAGAGCGATCAGATAGAGGAGTATGAAGCTCTTTCTTTACAGCAACATTTGATCTACAATAAAGGAAAGAATATTAGGCAAAAGAAAATGATTCTAAGGTAACCCTAAAAATGTAAGCACGGGAATGCTTTATCACCTGCATGGATGCTGAGCATCATAGGCAGCAGTGCCATTGGCATGACCATTGGCTACGCCGATCTCTGAGGCCACTCCTTCTGGTTGGTCGTGAAACACGACACGGTACTCCAAAACTGCAGCAGTATATGGTGTTGAAACAGTTGTTGCATCATCCTCATCACGGAGCAAATTATCCAACTCAGGCCACACATTCTCGCGCCTGCATTGCCATGTTCAACACAAATTATAAAAAACTTATGATACATTAAAGATGGGCGGAATTATCAAGTAAAAAATAATCCATGTTATCAATACCATGCTGAAAAATCATCTTCAATGCATTGATCATCATCTCCAAGACCCACTGGGATAAGCCTCTTTCCACCTGGAGTTGATAGATTACAGGTAAGACAAAGTTGATAACATACAACATAGCTACAATTAGGACAGATCAACGACAACAACGAATCCACTTATTAACTCTTCATCCAAGATTCCTATTTAAATCCACTACTAACCTTAGTGAATCAAATTTTTTTAAGGCAATGAGGACAGCAAGGGAAGGAATCTATTTAATCTTATTATATTATCATGATTTCCACATTTGAATGACATAGAAGCAACCACAGATTCCAGGTTGGAGATGCTATTCATGTGAAAACAATACTACACCAGATAAGCAAGGGGTTCCCATTGACGTTAAACATTTCGAAAAACCTACCAATCACATCTCAAATAAAACATTTGAACAAAAAACTACTCCCAGAAATTTGCATACCTTGCTCGGCAAGAATCTCATCCACTACTATAGCAATCTGTTATCAAGTAAAGTTCAAACAGATAATATGTCAGTCAAAATTAAGCAGAAGTCACCTGCGAGTAATTGCACATTTAAAATTAAGAGATACACATACAGACCTTGTTGAAATGCTCATACTGCCTATTTCCAAGGCCAAATACACCAAAATGAAGATTCTTAAACGAGTCTCCCTTCTCTTTTCCCTGCACCACAAAAATTATTAAAATCTACCCCAATATAAAAAAAAAATCTAACGTAAAAAGGATTAGATACTATTTATCTTTTTACCTCGGCAAACCATTTGTAAAACCTCGCAGCATTGTCGGTAGGCTCACCATCTCCATATCTGCAATCAGCCAACCCCCAACCAACTCATTAAATTACATGTTAATATAATAAAAATAAATAAAGCACACGACTTTACCATATGATCTGCCACAAGCACATATAAAAAAAGCAATTTCAACCATAAGCGGAAAAAGCTACATGATTATACAATTGAGACTAGTAATTCAAGAAATGGTGAACCTACGTTGCCAAGAAAAAGAATGCAAATTCCTCCTTCTTCATCTTCTCCTCATACTCCTCGTCATCAGCGGCATAATCATCCTGTACGGATCAGAAACATCAGTAAAATAGAGAACAAAATAAATTTTCAAACTTAGTTACTGAAACTGGAGACGTAAGACAATTCTTACCAAGTCAACCACTTTAAAGTTGGCCTGTGGATATCTAGCTTTAGCTTCTTCGGCAAGTGCCTATACAGCAACAAAATCAAATCATTATTCACCAAAAGATATCAAATATGCTCAAGCAAAAAAAAAAAAAGATTATCAATACTAAAAGGTGCCGGCCGACCTAATCAGATATTAGATCAAATAACGAAATTATCCCTCATGATTATCAAATTGATGATCAGCTCCACAATGATTAACTAGAGTATTCTTGGAATTTCCGAATTTTAGATTCAACAACCACATTGAATCTCAGATTTTTATATATGTCATTTTCAACTTACTTCAAACTGCAGCGATCCAACTTTTTCAAGGGAGAATTTTAATGTTATTTAACCCCCTTTTTCTCAGCTACCAAAAATTTCCAGTGAAAGTTATAAACCTTTTATTTTTGTTAATTTTTACCTTAGCAAAGCCTTCTGCGGTACCAGTCTGCGTCCCAAAAAAGATGGTGACCTTCTTCTTCCCATCATCCGCTTCCTCCGGCTCCATCGGAGCCTTGGGAACCACCAGCTTCGGCGGCTCCACCGCCTTCTTCGCCGATCCGGCTCCGCGCCGCCATATCAGATAGACGACGCACCCTAAGAGCACCGCGACTGATGTGGTGAGCATCATCATGAGATCCTTGTTCTCCATGAGCATCGCCACCACGGCCGGCTGTGCCGCCTCCGCGGAGCCGTTCGAATTGTCGAGCTTTACTCCTTTCAAGATCGCAGACATCAAATCCAACGGTGAAAGCTTCTCGGAAGTGGATTCCATGGGTTTTGAAGTCCGAAGAAATTATAGAAGATTTGCGATTGAGCTCAAGCAAGGAAGAAAGTAATCCCGAATTTCGTAATCAGAGTCTCACCGTGTTTGGGAATTTGGATGTTAGCGTGAGCTTTGATGAACACTGCAGAGACAGCGTAGGTGAGTTTGGAGAGACTCTGACTTCTACGGAATGAGAAAGAGGATTTGTGGGGAGTTTATATGCAGGCAGGCTAGAGAGAGAGAGAAGAGAGAGGGGGAAGCAATTGCAATACAAACGCCTACCAAACCAGACCGGTCAAAAACCCACCTAACCTAACCACTAACCTGGGTTAGATCGGGAAATCCCCATTAATATCGTTTTCCTTATTTCTCTTTTTTTAACCCATATTTTTTTAAATAATTATATTAGTGGACAATTAGGAAATACATTTACTAAATAAATATATCCTCATACAGTATTTGTCGATCAGGTCTTCATTTAATTGCAAATAAATAGGATGGGACGATGTTCTAAACAAATTAAATCGGGTTGGTATTCTATTTGATGTTAATGCACATAATATAATTATTACTCTTATTATCTTAGTTTCTATTTTGGGTTAATCATCAAATCTATTTTATCACAACCTTGAATTATATCTTTATCAACCTTAAAACTTAATTTATAAATATGCATCTCAATCTTTTCATATATATCAATTTTCTACTCTAAACTCATTTCTACTGATTGAATTATTGTGACACTTTATTTTTTTGTCAAAAGAAAAAGGTTATACGGGTTGCAAAATAACACGTAGACGTGCATCATAATTTAATCATGGAGGAACTTGGGGTACAAAAGTTGTTATAGGTTTAATCAATCGAAAAGAAGGGTATAAGCCGCATGAAAAAATGCGATTTTTTTTTATAAAATAAACTCATATGTTTTACTGCTATTTTTACTTTCACTTAATCATTGTTATTATCTAGAAAAGTTCAATACTTGTATATATGAAATACATTAATTTGACTAAGCATAGGTAAAAAACATGAATGACTAAAAATTGTTACCTCCAAACAACACTGTTTATATGATCGTACATTTTCCTTTGAAACATCAAATGTATGTGATTTATTTGTTTGAATTCACATTCACATATTCGAAATAATAGAGTTGAGCTAAGCACTAAACTTGTTGACTTTTTCAAACTTGGAGTATTATTTTCAAGTTTGACTTGAATTTAAACACAAACAAGATTTAAAATAATACTGGTCGAATTAGATGCATTTTAAATCGTATTGAAGCAAGTATTTCTTGTACACCTGATTAATTTATTAAATTTATTATTTATCATCCATTAAAATAAATGTTCCCATTAGACAATTTTTACTAATTTAAGTCCCCCGAAGATTACGAGTATATTATTTTAACTACCCCAAAGGGCCCAAACCCTTATTTCCACAAAAAAAAAAAGAAAAAAAAAAAAAAAAGTCTCACTTGAACCCTATGTATTAATTGAAACAAAAGAAACTAAAATGCAGCAATACTTAGTTGAGTTCTTAATCATACTGCTCGAATTGTCGACTTTCAATTAATTGTATATGCGCTTTAACAAAACCTTGAAATTTTAACCTGGCAAGTTGCAACTAAACGCATAAAATAGCGGTCATCGTTATTAACGGTAGAATTAACTTTTCAATTATTTGACTAATCTGCCCCTCGTGAATTGGTTAAAAAACAGATTATCTCAACCACAGTAAACAAAGGCAGGGGGATAAAATATTGCTAGATTGAGGAATAAATACGATTTTGGATTTTCTCAATCTCCAAAATACCCCTTCTTGTTGTGTAGTGGTAATGCTATGCCTTTTACTCCCTCCGTCCACGAAGAGTGTTTCACTTTTGCCATTTTGGGTGTTCACAAAGAGTGTTCCACTTTCCTTATTTGGCAAAAAAGTGGTGGGACTATTTCTCCACTCACACAATATCTTCCATTCTTTATTAAATCACATGGTGGGACCATTTCCCCACTCAAACAATTCTTTTACTTTTCATTAAAACCCGTACAGTCCACAAAGTGGAACACTCTTTGTGGACGGAGGGAGTAATTAAATTAAGAGTATGAGTATTTAAGAAGGGGAAAATGCCCTCGTGCGTCGCGTGTAACCATTCTCCTCCTAAGCTTGCAGCCAGCCACTCATTTTTCTACGCGTGTTCAATTGTTGAATCCTTTTTGGCCACTATTTTTTATAGCCTCCAGCATTTTCTATTTGACTATATTTCCGAAGCCGAGATCCGGTACCAAATTAATTTATATAGGTAATAATCAAGAAAAGTTGGCTTTACCCTATCACAAAAATACAAAAACAGTTAAATATATAATTACGAAAATCAACACAATAGACAATAGGAGTCTATTTGTGGATTTAATGGATTGCTTTTGACCTATAACGACTTTAAATATAACATCATAAATCTTATAAACAAAAATATTAGTCACTCTCAATCTAAAAACAAAAATACATAAGTAGAATATTTTTTTAAGAATAAATCAAATCATTTAAAATATCTCTTAAAAATGTAAATATGCTCACATTATTCACTACAAAAAAACGCGGTTTTAACAACGGAAATTTCCGTCGTTATAAATGCCGATTCCGTCGTTAAAATGACATAACGACGGAAAGGACACCGTCGTCGATGTAGCCGTCGTCTTCTAGGTAACGACGGAAATATTTCCGTCGTTGAATATTAACGACGGATTTAACGACGGAATATTCCGTCGTTAATAAAATTAATAGTGTAAAATAGTTCAATTTAACGACGGAATATTCCGTCGTTAATATAATTAATATTAAATAAATAATTAAATTTAGTGACGGAATAATCCGTCGTTAAAAAAATTGATATTAAAAAAATAAGAAAAATATTTTTTATTTTTTATTTTCGAAATT
>JAYJMF010137060.1:0-17133 GCA_036873715.1 Salvia sclarea
TTAAAATTCTAATTTTTTATTATAAATATTAATCATGATATATTATGTAATAATAAATTTTTATTTTACAAAAAAAATTATTAAAGATAGTGAAATTAATAGTAGCATACGGTGACACAGGAAAAATTTGGCATAGAGGATCCCAACTGAAAAACTAAGAGGATTTGGTGAAAATCCAATTTTTTTTGGCAAGGTGGCAAAAATCTAAAATTTTTTTTTTTTTTTGCAAATTGAAGTAAGAAGGGTTCAAACACGGGATAACAAAATTAAGAAACACAAGCCAAATGCGCTACCCAAATTTAGCTTGTGTTTCTTAATGTTAACCCGTAAATGAGATCTCCTATTACAAATTTGCAATTTACGTGTCCTGAAATATTATATTACTAATTATCAATTTATCACACTGAAACAGGTCGGGATGGTTTGAGATATGCTTTAATTTGGTTTTCTTTGTTACGTTTTAGATTTAAATTATTTTCTTATACTAATAGACGTCTCATATATATGTTGATGATGACATTATGTAAATCTCATATTGTGTATTCATTTTCCAATTTCCAGAATAAACATATGTGCCTTGGTAGTATAGACAACTTAATTGATGACGTGAATTAATATATCTGTGGTGGGTAGTCAGTAGTCTACAATTAATATAACCATGACACGTATCCATAAATAATAGACGACGATCACCGAGTATGATGGGTGTGTTGGGAAAATATATGTAATGTAATGTAATGTATTGTTTTAATGATCCCAAAACCCATGATGTATTGCCTTAGAATTTGTATAAGACCTACATGTTTTGGTTTTGACGATCACCGAGTACGATGGGTGGCCAAATTGGATGAGAATCTTGTTTTCCTATAGTACTAGAGTATCATTCTTGTAATTCTATTTACACTTTTAATCGCAACTTGAGCAACATTTAGAAATGCAGCAATGAAACCATACTTTTAGACAATTCCCAAAACCTTATTAATTAATTTGTAAGCCACACCTATATACAGTGAATTGCACCTGGCCTCAACCACGGGAAAGTGCAGTTGCAATACCAATAGATATCTGCAGGGGATATATTGTTTCCACCATTTTCCGTCTGCTGCTCAACAATTTCTGTCAATTGTGATGGTAATTTCTTCATAGGGAAACAACAGTAAAAAGTCAGAAGTCAGAACTAGGATCAAAAGATAAAGAAATTAATGCTCAAGATTATTCTGTTATTTGAAAAACTCATTAATATTTAATAAAACTGAACCTACATTATTATTTACCCAGTTTTTGCGTTGCATTTACATTGTTTTATTTTCTTGGATGAGAAAGAGGTCCGATCCTCTATAAGTGATTCAACTATGCCCACTTTCAGTAAGTATCGTCTTCATGTCTGTTAGGCAAAATTAACTGTAATTTAATTAAGTATAAATCACATTAGTTAATACTTATTGGATTCGTGTGGACTGTGGAGTATATAAACTTGTTATAGCTGACCACTTGATGCTTGTTAATTAATCTCAATTAATTTTTTAGAGAGATTTTTCCATTACAAAATTAAGTCAACACCAATTACATATGTACTAAACGAATCTTTGATCGTTTTTCAAATCTGGTGCTTTATTTTCGAATGGTCCGATGGGATAGATAATTGTTTCCATTAGTTTTATAGTAGTAGTATATATCAAGTATTTTACCGTAACATTTACCTAGCCTGTATATGTAGATTAATTGCAATCGAATATATTTAATTCAAATAAAGCATGATGAAAGAAAAAGATTATGATCATGCTAGGTTATGGCTTATTTTCATGCATATTAAACAACTAAATTGGATGGGTTGATCGATTTTACAAAGAAAATAAAGTGTGAAGGATATGCTGAAGTTGGGAGAAGACAAAGCTGGAAAAGTGAAAGAGAGATGATATGTTTTGAAGCGACTGATTCCAAGATTAATGTCCCTTCTTCATGCATATATATATAACCATCTAATCTTACCCACATTTGCGACCAGGTTCGGAATCTGCCATTCTAGGACGCAAAAGCTTCACATGCATTGTACGGATGTGGGAGATCTATACTATAAATAGGCAACAAATCTTGGGATTATACATTACAACATGCGAAACACCGAACAAGTGATTGACCAAGTAAGGTCTCGACTGAAGTTTCCTCAAACTACTTCACTAGGAAAAAAAAAAAAAAAAAAAGAGTAATTGACTAATATCATTTCTCAGTGAAGTGTTTGGGGGAACTTCTGGCGCTGCCTCACATTACATTATTTATGCACATATATAATCTGGAGGTAGCATTATGTATATCGATATCTTTATTTCTAAATAAATTCTTGCAGGCGCCATAGTCCTTAGGGAATGCAGAAGGCAAACACATACTTGCCGCTATTCCAAGTCGGATGGAACTTTGCGAGACCTATAGAATAGCCGTGGCCGATGAAGATGCATCCGTAGCTGGACGATGCTCCTCCATACACGGTGGCTCCAGTGTTGGACGTCCAAATTATAGACCCCGTCCTTGCATCCATTGCATAGACGGGGCCAGTTGGGGCAACGGATCCTGCAAAGAGGACTCCGTTGACAACAGTGACAGGCCCATGTGCAGTTTCATTGCTCGGGTTAGCAGTAGTCCACAGGATTTTCCCAGTGTTGGCGTCCATCGCCACCCATCCACCCGCCGTGGTGGTTTGGTTCGACGGCTTTAGAGCAAAGGGCACTCTGTAGCTATTCACTATATTCGTATACACACGGAATCCATCGCTGGCTGCACCCCACACTCCTCCTCCTTCCAGCCCTCCCGGCCCTGCTTTCTGCATCCAGACACTACCAAACATCAATAAAATTACAAATACATCGCTAAATATTTATGTGAACCGACCTTGACTCATACTTACCGTGAACCACACTATGTCGCCATTGTCGCGATCCAGAGCCCAGGTAAAGCCGCTCTTCTGCACTGCTACCACAACATCCCGCAATCTCCCGTTTGAGACAACAGTGAGCTGCATCGGAGCCTCTCCGAAGTCGGCATCCAAGTTGGGGCCAGGTGGGCAATCAGGATTTCCAGGGACCAAACACGCAAAGTAGAAAACATCATAGCCTCCGAGCTGGCGGGCCCATGCGATCCTCCCACTATTCATATCAAACGCCATCAGCGAATCAAAATGCACGTCTGGCCCGAAACACTGATCCGGCTCGGGAGGCGGGCCCGTCCGGTTGTTCTGCCTAGCCTGACATTCAAGAACATCCGCTGGAGCAATGTACAAATTCCCCGTTCCTGCATACACGAGGCCGCGCCTCGCGTCGATGGAGGGGCTGCTCCCCCAAATGGCTGCGCCGGAATATCCTCCAAGCTTGCCGCCGTTGTCGGGTAAAGTATACGTCTGCCATAGTATTTTCCCTGTTCTCACGTCCATCTTCACCAGGCTTCCTCGGAAAACACAGCATTGCCCCGCCGGTAATAATTCTTCCAGAGACGATACTCCCACGTACAATCCACTGAGACACATATATACCAAATCAAGAAATTAATTATTAACAAGCATTAAATATTATCGCAGAATTGAAAATTGAAGTGATTAACTTACCCTCTAAAAACTGTTCCAGACGCCGTAACGGTGCTCAAGGGGCCCGGATCGGCCCGGGTGGACCAGACGAGTGTTCCTGTGGAGCACGTGACGGCAACCACGTAGGCCGGGCCGTAGATGGAGACGATGAGGAGATCGCCGGCTACCACGGGCGTCGCCCGCGATGCCGTTACATTGACGTACCGTCCTGACGGAAGTATCCCTGTCAACTGCGTTAAATTCCTTTGCCAGATCAGCGCTCCGTTCCTGGCGTTAACGGCGTATAGATTGCCGTTCCACGACGGGAAGTAGACAACTCCGTCGGCTACAGACGGCGTGGCGGTTATGTCGAATCCGGCCAAGAATTTCCATCTTTGTCTCAGCAGACCTAATCGGACTGTGATAGGATTGATGCTTCCTCCAATCTCACTTCTTCTATTGCTCGTGTCTCCTCCATGAGTTAACCACTACAATTACAAATCACTTTATTTAAAACATTAATCACTAATTCGATAAAGACATTTAAAGTCTTGCAAGAATATTTCATCCTACCTCCGCGGTTGACTTGTCAACAATTGAAAGGAAACAAAATGATAAAAGAAGAATTGGACTAATGCCCTTTTTAGACATGATCTGAGGATATTGGAAAGGCCACGATGGTTGAGGCTTATTTGTAGTTGAGGAAATTACATAGTTGATGAAATAAATATTGGAGCAGAATGTTAATTACACTGTCACCAAGTAATTGAGTTGAATTGGGGTATAAAGTCAAATTGAATAATGTTAATGTAAGTGAAAGTGTAAGGAGGTTTTCACGAGATGTGTTGAAATAAAACTTTTTGTTGTCTGAAAAAAAAAAAAAAAAAAAAAAAAGTTTCCACGAGATGTTGAACAATATACAGCATAGTTTTCATTGCTAAAGTGTTTTTCTTGCTAGTTGCTTCTATCTTTAGACGAAACGGTGTGACATTTGTTTCTGTTGAGAAAGTGATGCAGGCAAGACTTTGAAAGAATAAATAAATGAAGAAATAATGATGCAATTTCCAAGAATAGAATCTTGAGAAAAGCAGCGCAAATTCGCCTCATAACAAGTTGTGATAAAGTCGAAAATGAAACAGAAATCCTTCGCGCCCATAAAGAGCATCAGGGCATGAGACGTTCAATGCATTTAGTATTAGAAAAAAGAAAATGTGGTAAATTGATATCATTAATTAGTTATTATACTTTTATAAAACTAGATATACCTACATATATAAATATATTGAGAGATGAGAGATCATATAAATTTATAATTTTTAAAAATTAATATATGTTCGGGTGAAAAATATTATTTTAGTTTATATAAAAGAGAAAAGATAAATTGTTTCTTCTATTTATTTAAATTGTTTCACACGAAATGAGTTTCCTTTTCTGATGGTACTTGGGTAAATTTGTGTCTAGGATACTATAGTAGGACATGTATAAATTTCTGTATTAAATGAGATTTGTATATAGTTAATTAAGTACAAAATTCATGTGTAGTTAATTTATTATGTCGCAAGACCACTATTTTTTTTTATCCGATTTACTTTTCTATGGAATGCAGAAGGCAAAAAGATATTTGCCACTATTCCAAGTGGGATGGAACTTTGCAAGACCTATAGAATAGCCGTGACCAATGAAGATGCAGCCGTAGCTTGACGACGCTCCTCCATACACGGTGGCTCCAGTGTTGGACGTCCAAATTATAGCCCCACTCTGGCATCCATTGCATAAACGGGGCCAGTTGGAGCCACAGAGCCTGCAAACAGGACTCCGTTCACTATGGTCACAGGCCCGTGGGCAGTCTCGTTGCTCGGGTTAGCCGTGGTCCACAAGATGTTCCCAGTGTTGGCATCCATCGCCACCCATCCACCCGCTGTGGTTGTTTAGGAAGACGGCTTCAGGGTGAAGGGGAGGTTGTCACCATTCACAATATTCGTATACACGCGGACCCCATCACTGGCTGCACCCCACACCCCTCCTCCTTCTAGAGATCCGGGACCCGCTTTCTGTCAAACAGGAAAAGAAGATGAGAAAAACTTGTGTAAAACTGTCAAGATCCGCCAGCCAGACAGACAAACCAGATTTACCGTAAACCACACTATATCGCCATTGTCACGATCCAGAGCCCAAGCAAAGCCGCTCTTCTGCACTGCCACCACCACATCACGCAACCTCTCATTCGAGACTATCGTCAACTGCATCGGAACCTCCCCGAAATCCGCATCCAAATTTGGACCGGGCGGGCAGTCAGGGTTATTGGGGACCAAACACGCATAACATCATAACCACCAAGCTGCCTAGCCCACACAATTCTCCCGCTACTCAAATCAAACGCCATCAGTGAATTAAAATGCACATCCGGCCCGAAACACTGATCCGGCCCATCCGGTGGGCTCGTCCCATTGTTCTGCCTAGCCTGGCATTCAAGAACCTCCGCCGGAGCAATGTACAAATTCCCCGTTCCCACATACACGAGGCCGCGCCTCGTGTCGATCGAGGGGCTGCTGCCCCAAATGGCTGCCCCGGAATATCCTCCAAGCTTGCCGCCGTTGTTGGGCAAGGTATACGTTTGCCATAGTATCTTCCCTGTTCTCACATCCATCTTCACCAGGCTTCCTCGGAAAACACAGCATTGCCCCGCCGGTAATAATTCTTCCAGCGAAGATACTCCCACATAGAATTCCCTTAATTAAAATTATATACCAATTCAACAAAAGTTATTATATACTAGTATAATTTAATTAAAATATGCATGAACTAACCCTCTATAAACCGTTCCAGATGCTGTGACTATGCTAGACGGGCCCGGGTCGACCCGAGTAGACCAGACCAGCGCTCCCGCAGAGCGCGTGACGGCGATGACATAGGCCGGGCCGTAAATGGCGACGAGGAGGAGATCGCCGGCGACTACGGGAGTCGCCCTCGACACGGTGACGTTGACAATTTGTTGCGTGGGAGGCAGCCCCGTCAACTGCTGTAAATTCTGTTGCCAAATCAGCACTCCGTTGAAGGCATTCACGGCGTATAGATTTCCGTTCCACGAGGAGAAGTAGACGACTCCGTCAGCTACTGACGGCGTTACGCTTATGTCGAAGCCAACTTCTCTGCCGCAGTAGACCTAATTTGATGGAGAGAGGATTGATGGATCCTCCGCTGTAGCTCCTTCTGTTTGTAATGCCTCCGCCATGATTCACCCACTGCCAGGAATTCATCAAATTCGAATATTGGTTAGTTAATACTCTTATTTACTGGTGACTAAAAAAATGAATTAATTAGAAATTTAATTTTTGGGAGAATTTTCATTGTATACCTCTGCGGTTGAGATACTGATGAATGAAAGCAAACAAAATGATAAAAGGAGATATGTAAGAATGCCGTTGTTAGCCATAATTTTGGTGGTTGGGAGAGCCTAATATTTTGAGGCTTGAAGTTTTTCTAAAATAAAGTGTGTGTGGCTAAGGGATAAGGTAAAGTAAACATTATTGAAGAAGTAAAGTAATATTTGTCTATGGGATAAATTAAATGTGTGCCAACCCTCGTGGAAAGAATTCCCTAAAAAGAAAGTCATGTCAACCGTAACAAAGTTGAAATAATTCCCTTATGAAGAACCATTTTCTGGAAAAAGCCCATGAGTAGATTATTGGACAATTTTATTGTAATGTAAGTGTATTTTTATGATTTTGTGTTGTTCCCAACCGAGATTTTTCTTCTAAATATTATTATTGATTACATATATCACATATGCGAAGCGATTATCAAATTGAGTTAGCTTTTTATTAGCGTACGTATATGATTTTATTTGCCTATAACTATGTTTTGATATTTGAAAAACAAATTTCAAATTGCATGTTAGCCGTGTGAATTAAGGTGTGTACATAAACATGCGAATAGTATGCAGTAACCTAGAAAAATAGAAAAGGAATTACTGAGCATAAATTATATACCTTTTTTTATGAGAAAAGCATCAATATTATTAAGAGAAAACACCAGCGGTGCGAGAGCAGATGCATCAACATTGATCCACAAATTTTGCCTATTCATTCCCACCGAGGTCGATAATTCCTTTGGAAGCAGCCTGCATCTGATTTCCTCTTCCATTTTTTTAAAGTTCCATTCCCAAGCTTTAAAAAGGGCCTTATTTCTCCATCTCCACATCACCCAAATAATGCAAACCCACAATCCTCCGAGGATTCTAAACAATTTGTTGCCCCGACCAAGCCTTGAAAAACTGAGGAAATGATCGGTGGAGCTAGCCACTCCACTCCAATCCAACGCACCATCGAGTTCCAAATTCGTTCCATAGCTTCCGGGGGGGTATCCATTCTTTTGAGTAACCTATCCCTCACCGTGCTTAAAAGGTGCAGCCGAATTCCAGATGCCGCTAAAGACGGCACCTTCTGTAACCGTATCACTCAGTCGCTCCATTTTGCGCAGCGATAACCGAATCCCCCCATCTCCAACCGTCCGACTCTCCTTCCTTCAAATTCGCCGCTGAAAGGCACTCCATCAGTGCCTCCACCACTTCCCCATGAGAGCCCAGTGGAGATTCCCAACGCCCTGCAGGCCGCCTTCCGACTTATATAACTAATCAAGTAGACTTATATACATAAATTAATCACGTCATTGCTAAGTTTGACAAACGCAGGTGGCAAGTTATACGGTAGGCTACTCGATCTCTACTTGTTATAGAAAAAGTCACTAATCTAATAGCTCTCGTTTATTGCAAATTAAGTAATTTATTAATACCCCTTCTTAGTTAGTAAGTTGAACATGCGTTGGATTGGACTATTCAGCCGGAAACTCTGATATTTTTATGTGTTTTCAATTGCCATTTATAATCGATTCCGTTTTTCCACTATTCAATTTTGATTTTACCATTTAAGGGGTTTTTCATTTACTACTCTATATATATTTGGAATTTGAATTCTCTCATATATATCCTTCTTTCTTCACCATCGATCATTATATATACCTTCACCTCGCCACCTCATCCTCTACCGCCACTTCCTCCACCCTCAGCCGTTGCCGCCACCATGCTCCACTGCCACCACCACTTCATCACCTCTTTGCCCTTCCTCCAAGGTGAATCCGATTTGTTGGATTAATTCAATAGTCGAAAAGGAATCAGAGAAAATTTATTTAATTTTTTTATGGTGCTAAATTTAGAAATTCGTATTCATTCATTCTCTTTTCTTTTCTTTTCTTGATTCCAAATTGAACCCAACTGCCCTTAGCAGATAGGACTTGCGTCGCACGTGTAACCTTTCAATAATTATGAAGAATACAAAATAAAACCTAAATCCATATTGAATTAGTATTAAATTATCTTAAAATTTTTAATTTAAATTAATAAAAGTACTACTACAATATAAACTTTATAAATTAATACTCTTGGGACCACCAAAATTTATTAATTAATCTATAAATTAATAAATATTATTTATAGTGAAATACTTAATTTTCAAACAATTTTTAAAATTCTACTTCATTATTGTACAATGCATGTACATATGAGATCAAAGGTCTAATTATATTTCAAATAACCTTTCAATCCCCCAATTTATTGTGTATTTATTGTGTTCAATGTATCCGTTTTATGTATATTAAAAAAATATTTTCTATATAAACACAAGATCAAAGTATTCTACACAAACAAATCATACACACAACATGACTTCCCATCTTAAAGGTGTAAAAAAACAACAATGACCGACAAGATTCGAAGAGCATTATGCAAGGCACGACAAGGAGAAAACAACACCGGAAGTTCTTACAATGAATGATAAGGAAAATTAGAGATGGGATTCAAGGTGAAATTGATTTCAAGAAAAAACAAAAGACAATTGAGAATTTTTCAAGAAATCTTTATAAATCATTAATGTAATATGTACTTTATAAGAAATTATTAATTTATATTTTTATTTGGGCTCTATTGAAACTATAAAAAATGTATTATCTTATAATTTTAGCGAGTTTATTAATTTAGCACCCTATCTCCGAGTTGGGACCGACAAAAATTATTATCTTAGAGAGTTTATTAATTAATCGAGTATTAATTTATCAAATTTTTACTCTATATACAAGTAAAAATTTGTATACATACTTTTTATTTGAGAAACATTTTGATCTTATACCTGAGAGTATTTGATAAATAAACGGTGAATATAGTCAATATTGTAGGCAAGGTGAGTGGAGAAGAATCCCCACTTTTGCTTTTGTCAGATATAATATGTTATCCTTTTGTATCTCAGTATCTCTTACCATTTCACACATCGAGTAGACAATATCTTTTTCCATCAAAATTATCTACGTATATAAACTTATTATTATAATAAACCCTTATATAAAAGTTCATTTACCTATTTTATCCCGATAAATATATATTTAATTTAAATACTTTAATTATTAATGTAGGTATATATTCATTAAATAATAATAATAATAATAATAATAATAATAATAATAATAATAATAATAATAATAATAATAATAATATAAACTATTGCAAAAGTTACAAACATTGATTAAACCTCTAGTTTCGTAATTTAATTTTTTTAAATAGTTTAATAATATTTTTATGTATTAGATATAACTTAGATCTGTAAAACTGGTGATTAAATTTATTTATTGTCGCACGTATCATTCTCACTAAAAAAGCACGATAAATAGTTCAATAATGTGATATATTTGACGACGAAGCGCAACCTGTTAGTAAGATGTCTTCCCTCCAATCGAGAGTTTGAGGATTCGAGTTACCCTAGAGTAGTGTGTGAGTCTTTCTTTGGGTGTAATAAACTTAAAAAAAAAAGATAAAATAAATTGACATGTAATTTTCTTATTTATTCAAATTAAGAACGTTAATCTCGATAAATAACATTAATTACGAAGTGTATTGGAAATCAATGCAAAATGAAGAAGAGAAATTAATCATTTGTACAAGTTGTCAGAATTAATTATACGAAGCACATCGCCAAGTCCAAGTATAAATTTTTATATATTGAGTATATACACATGACGCAGTAGATGTGTACGTACTTGATTAAATATATTATCTTTGAGTTGAAATTAAAAGTAAACTTAATCGCATAGTAATATTTACATTAAAAATGCGCATTGGGTTAAATGAAAGGAAATATATATACAGAAACAGAAGGGGTGAATGAGTAAGATAAAGGGGAAGCGCGGCTCCATCAAGATTAAGATTCTTCAACCCCTCACATTTCCCACATTCGCGTCCAGATACACTTCTTCCCGGATACCTCGCTCTGCATGAAAAGATAATCAGGTCTCTCTCTCTCTCTCTCTCTCTCCCTCTCTCCACAGCACAAAGCTAAGAGAAAAAGAAAAAACCTAAGCTTGCAGTTGCAGCATATATATCCTGTAAACTAGTGAATTTGGTTTTAAATATAATTTGTACATGCCCTTTTCACGCTATTCAACTTATTTTTCCCCCATTTATGTTTGGTAGTTTTGTAATTCCTGGATATTGTAAGTCGTTATTTACCTTATTAATACTACCATATAAAAATCCTTAAAAAGAGAACCGGTGCCAAATTGATAGTATTAGAGTAATATTCCTAACGTATATTTACGCGAACGTTATTGAAGGTACAAGCAAGATATATCTGGCAGATGTCCTAAGAAAATCAAGCAAGATATTGATCTGATATTGTTGCAATATAACTCTTAATTCCCCATGAATTAATTAATTATTAACTTTTGAGCTAGTAAATTAAACTGGCGCTATTTCAATCTCGTATTACTAGGTAAGTAAATGAAATTGATTTTGTGGGGTGGGGGGGAATATAGTGAAAAAAAACGTTAAGCAGATAGATTCTCTGGTGCATGTTTCCGACAATTAATGTAGTCTAGGTTCATTCTTGCACCAAAGATTCTCTGCAGCATCACAGCCTTTAAAAGGCCATTAGAATTGAAGCAAACAAGTAAATTAAAGAGTTGATCATCGATATTTCATGCGTCCCCAAGAGTTCCCTGCAAGCACTTCTCGAGGCGAATTAATTGTTAAAATTATTAATAGCACTCGTCTCGTCTCGTCTTGTGAAGTGTTTGGGGGAACTCCCGGGCTCGTTTGATACACAGAATAGTAGACGTATGTACTTGTTTGCATCTCTGTAATCGCTTAATTTGAGGTACGATCAAGCACACATATATCAACCAACACATTTGCACTTTTGTTTCGATACAGTTATAGTTACATACTATCCTCATGTGTCATGTGTATTAGCTAGAAGAAGCCAACGCAATTCTTAATTGTTAGGGTTTTCTTTTTTAAATTTCTTTCCTTTTTAAATTATTACACAAGAAACTACTTAATTGGCCTATGAAAAATGTAAAATATATACAGTTTCAATTCCTTTTAGGATATCTATGTAGTGTGATCTTCATCTCTTGTTCTCAATTAAGTTAACAGGGATTATAAAATTATCTATGTACATATTGTTTGGTTTGGGTTAAGGACCAATAACGATATTACAAATATTTAGAAGGCTCGTTCGTTTAACAAGGCCTTTTACCTTTCCAAGTAGTATGTTGTAGGCTTGGCACGTAGGAGTGCTGGGTTCGAGGGTTATGCGCGTGGTTTCCGAAAGGTAGCCTGCAAAACAGAACCGGAGAGGGGAGGTCTCCGGGGAGAGACTCCGACGCTCAAGTCAGTAAAGGACTCAGGAAAGCGTAAATAACAAGGTTTTTAGCTAGAGAGTTCTTAGAGTTTGAGAGTATTTTGGAATACTTACCTTATCATGTAGAATGCATGGGGTATTTATAGTAGAAGGATTATTAGGATACGATAGGCAACATATTTATCAAAGAGGGGTACCTTCATAATTGCATACCCGACAAGGTGCACCGGCTTAGCAATGTACTAGGAATATTCACAGTGCTATCAGCCAATGGCATGGGGACACGTAAGGTGGTCCCAAAGTTAGTTAGGAAAGACGCTAGAAAACGACGCTTAGCAGCTTTATGACAGGTCCGTACCAATCTAGCCATCACATTTGGCCAGCCTAGACCCACTTCTGATATTCAGGTGTGAGACTTTTGAGTCCTACCATATGTCACCTGAGAAGTAAAGATATTCACTTCTGAACCACAGGTGTGGGACTTCTGATTCTTGCCACGTGTCACTCGCAGGTCTGAGCTGATATTAGACCCTATCAGCTACTCCCCCCCAGGTCCAAAATTTCATCGGGTAACTTCTGAGGTTATGGTGTTTGGCATTCCCTTTAAGTACTCCTGCTTATTTTCCAGGATTTATTTATTATTTAATTTAAATGCGTGACAGTTACTTTTTCAGCTTTTTGCCATTTTCCAAGCATCGCGTACAATCATACGCATGGGCGGGAAAACCCGTTTCGATCTGAACCGTTGGATATAGCGACCCTTCGTCAGCCTCTCACAGATGTTAAACACGCGTCCATTTTTTCCCTATAAATAGGCCTTTTGACAGTTTGTTCGAATTTTTACCATTTTCATCTCTTGCTTTATACAATTTTCGAATTCTCATTGAATTCGTTATTTCTCTCCTACTCGTTTCTGACTTTTCCTCTTTCGAAAAGTTCCAGGAAACCATTGTGACTATTTGCTTGTAACTATAAAATTTCAGTTTTCCTTTAGCCATGGGTGTTCCAGGATTCGAAGCTTTTGATAAGTCTAGAGTAGGGAACACCAAGTTAAGAGAGGTGATAGGTCAAGTAGAGGGTACGAGTGACTTTATTTTCCGACGTGCTCGCAGTTTAGAGAGACCCCATACCATCGCCCTCCCGGAGGTGGTTTTCTGGAAAAACCAGATTCGTACCGGCCTTTATTTTCCTATACCCCCATTTTTTGTGAATATATCGGGGCTATTTTGGGTTTCCCTAAATCATATAAATCCAGCGGCCATTCGTAAGGCCGCCTTTTTCCATATGGTTATGACCGTGTTTGAGGTAGATGACACAGCTACCTTATTTTTTAAAAGTCACTTCACCAAAATTAGGGATGGCTTCGTATATTTCCATCCCCGTTTCTCCGCTTCCCTCTATGAAGACTACCCTAGCGTGGATAAGTCCTGGTATGAGAACTACTTTGTAGTTGTCCCTCCTCCAAGTACAGATTGGGGAGGGTTGGCTGCTCCTGTTCGGTCTCCATTAACCTCTAAGAAAATCAATAGAGGACCTAGGTTAACACCTCATGAGGATGAATTTATTCTCCATGTTTGTGATGTTTTGGGGGCTAACCATACACTTTTGCGCACTCTTTGCACTGATAACTGCGCCCTTTCTTTCTTTGGTCTTCGAGCTAAACATCCTTGGGCACTTGACATGGGTAATCCCATTGTCTAGTATACTTCTGCATCCGTTTCCCATTTTATTTAATTTTATCCACATTCCTGCCTCCTGTATGGCTTTCCGGAACCAGGTATGGCTTTCCGGAACCAATTCACTTCCAACATCCAAGCTGCCATCAATCGCAGGATGGAGCAGCTGATGCGGGACTGGGAGGCGGCCCAGGCCAGAGCCACTCAACCCCTGTCGAGCAACCCGCTGGGGCTTCCCAATCTGCTGCTCCTGAAGGGCAGCAGCCCACTGAAACGACTACTTCTGATGTCGTCGCCGCACAAGTGGCCACTTTTGCCACTCCTGAAGGGCAACCACAGCCAACTCAGAAGAAAGAGACCAGCCCCCTTCTCGCAGTCGCGAATTAGTCGCGAATTCTACCCCCACCCCTGACGTGGGTTTAAGGACTCCTGAGCCTGCTGGCAGAGGCGATAAGGCCCAGAGCACTCCTGATGCTTCTATGGGCTTTTTGCAGGAATTGAGGGAAACTGAAGGTCCCCCCTCCCCTTCCCCTCGCCCTCCAAAGAGGGGGCGCAGTGCCGAGGCCGCCAGCTCCTCCCATCCAGGAGGTGCCACTCCTAATAGGAGACGCCCTTCGCACGCACCGGGGGGCACCTCGAATTTTCTCATCAATGTTCTTGATGAGGAGAAGGAGGAGGAGGAGGAGGAGCCGGGTACAGAAGCTGAAGGTGCGGTCGTCCTTCGCGGCCGCTCAACTCCTGCGGGTTCTGCTCCCCCGCAGGACTCAGGACGACCTCAGGAGGGCCCTTTTGTCCAAAGCCTTCCACCTCTTACTGATGAATCCGTAGCCTATTGGCAAAAGGTTATTCGCAACCTCCATCTCCCCGAACCACAAGTTTCCAGTTCGGGAGGCCCCATATCTTTGAATTTTCCTGGCACCTGCCTGGATATGTCACCTGCCAATGCTTCTCGGGTGATGGGGGGTCTTCTCCGCATCAACGACTAGGAAAGGACCCACCCAGTTAACACCTGGAACCTGCACCAGGCAGCTTGCCAACTGGAGATGTGGGTATATAGTCCTGCCTTTGTGCTACATCCTTGTTATTGTCTATATTCTTATTTCTTATTATCTTCCTTAGGCCAATGCCTACCGGAGCGCGTTAGCTGTTCGAGCTATGGCAGGGGATGTCTGGCGCCAATAGGCCTCCAACCTTAAGGCGGCCCAGGAGACCGCCGCACAGAAAATGGAGGAAGAGCGCCAGGCTCGGGATCGCGCGGCAGCTGAGTTGGACCAGCAAAAGGATGAAATTCAGGCCAACTTGCAGCAAATGTCTGCCCAATGCGAGCAGCACAAGGCAGACCTGACTCGCGCTCGTGCTGAAAATTCCCAGCTCCGTGTCGAAAAGGGAGAGCTGGCAAAAGTGGTTCAAGACCTCAAGTACTCCCTTCGCACAATGCGAAACGAACGCCAACGGGCCTTGGATGATGCCAAGTCGTCGGGTTATGACGCCGACCTTCAAGAAGGAGTGTGCCGAGGAAAGCAGGAGGCGGGGCAGGAGCGCTTCAATGATGGGATCGCACTCTATCGATCCCACATTCTTATGAGCCCCCCTGGCCAGAAATTTTTAAATATTATCGTACGGGAGCTACCCCAGGCTTATCTCCACTCGCACACTTTTCGGAACGACCTGATACCAAACTTATCAGAAATGGTCGCGACGATGCTCTTCAGCATCTGTGATCAATTGAAGGTGTCCGACCGAGTGGGAGACGTAAATGTCGATAAGGTGCTACCTGAGGTTCTGGCCCATGCTCCTCCTGTCAATCCGGCCCATGGGGAGAATTACCCCTGGCACCAGGATATGCTAAAGTCGGCCGCCAGCGCTTTCCGGGGGCATCGCGGGTCCAACGCTCCTGGCGTGGCGTATCCTCCACCAGGCCAGATTGACTATCACGTTCATCACGAGGATGCTGCTGCTCACCTCACCCTTCAAATGGGATTTGATGCGGTAAACCTTCTCCCTGGTTACTTTATATTTAATTTATGTCTTGCCTAGACTTCTGGTCAGCTTTCCGCAGGTGCGAGGTAGGTGATTATCGCGTGTTGCCTTCCGCGGCTTTTTCATTCATTTTTCTAACATCTTTAGTCGTTATTTTTTAGAGGGCCGTTCAACTCCTCCATCGAGACGTGGACCGCGCCCTGAGGCTTCGCGGCCTCAACACGGAAGACGTCCTGAAAACGGCAGAGGTGGTGGACGCCGAGACTAGCGAGGCCACAGGGAGGAGGAGGTTCGGGAGTCTCCTGGCGCAACACACGCCGTTGAAGGGGTGCGCATCGTCCGCGTTGAACCCCAAGCTGCCCAACTTGTCGAAGGTCCAGTTCCCGAGGGAGATATTCCCGAGAAGGACGTACCGGAGGATGGCCAGATAGAAGACCTCCTTATCGATGAGGAAGTAGATATGTTTATTTGTGATTTTTACTCTTGCAAACTTTTTTTAATTTATAATATATTTGTTTTATACTCAACATGTTACAATTGCATTTTTCTTCTTACTTTCCCTCATTGATATTTTCTTGCGCTTTATACAAGTATACGTTTTTTGCACGTTATTCATCAAGTAATACTTGTGTGTTCATCATGGGCGACGAGTGCCAGAACTTAATAATAAACAATAATCACTTGTATCAAATTGTAGGTAACAAGTGACAGAACTCGATGCAATGCCAAGTGTTAAAAACTTGTGTAATTGTAAGTAACCGATGATAGAACTTTGATAACAGTCGGTAAACACCTACAAATAATCACATATGCAGGACCAGTTCTCATTTAACTTCTCAAGTGTAAAATTTCTTCAAATTATTTACATTCCAAGGTCTCGGCAGGTGTCTTCCCTCACTATCTATTAACTTATAGGCCCCGCCTCGTAAGACTTCTGTCACAATATATGGCCCTTCCCAATTTTCTTCCTGCTTTTCGGTGGGCTTAAGGGCATCTGCTCTTTTCAAGACCAGGTCTGATGAGCCGAGGTCCAGCACTGATGATTCAAACCCGGAGTTGCAGTTGAGAGGCCCAGTTACAAGATTGAGAGCCAAGCAGCTCCAAGGTTATTTTCAGTGCATTATCCGGAAGAAATTGGAAGATGAAGATGTTGGAGTTAAGCAAGTCAAATTCGTGAATTGGACCGTGATCCAAGAGTGAAGTCGTGCTTGAAGGCCCAATTTTCGTGGGTTTCTTTTATTAT
>JAYJMF010137171.1:0-17132 GCA_036873715.1 Salvia sclarea
TCTCACACTCATCAACTCCACTTTCTTAATCTCTGTGTCCAAAGAAAGGGGACAAGAAGAATGAGACAGAGGGAGTATCACTTATCCTTATTTGGCCCATACCCCACACACACTCCTTATTATTCAACCTTATTTTAATTCAATACTTACAAAAATACCTACCATTCACTCCACTTTTTATCTTAAAAGTCAATAAAGACCCTTTCTCCACTCACTTTACCCTTTTTTCACTTTAACATTAAACAACACACTTTTTCATAAAGTGTGTGCGTGTGTGTGTTGGCCTAGTGGTAAGAGATTAGTGCCCGAGGCCGCCAAAGGTTTCGGATTCGAGTCCTTTGTGACGCGACCTCTAAATTTATGTACCAATTTAGGAGAAAAAAAACACACACACACTTTTCCTTAAAACCCGTGTCATCCAACACACTTTTCCTTAAAACCCGTGCTATCGTCCCATTGAAATGCTCACAGAAGTCGATGTGTGACAAATATGGCTTCCGAAATCTTGCATTTTGTCGATTAACGATAGTGTGTGGATTAATTTACTGTTTAAAACGTAAAAAAATGCAAACAGGGGGAGAAAGATGACAAGTTGATAGCCGTATGTGCCGATGATCCAGAATACAGGCACTACACCGACATCAAGCAGCTCGCCCCTCACCGCCTTATGGAAATCCGACGATTCTTCGAAGATTGTATAATTCTTTTATTCAAACCCATTTTTCTCATTTACTACATCGATCATAACTCAATATATATTTATTTGGGGGAATAGGGAGTTTTAACTAATTTTATAATAAAAAAAATTATTTTTACCAACTATTATAAAAACATGCACCCCATACCGAAAGTTACGAAAATACTTGTTGACGGTGATATTTTGTCTTTTCTTCTCGCCAATTTCTTTGCTTTTTCTTCTCGCAAATTCATTAAAATATTTTTTTTCCCTTTCCAAATTTGTGTCTCTCACCAATTTCTTTGTTTTTGTAGGCTACAATATTTTTCCTTCTAGCCAATTTGTCGTCAACTTTGTCTCTCGTAAATTTGTCTCTCGCCATTCAACTGCTTTGTCTGTTGCGAGCATTAAATTCAAAGAAACATGCACCCTATCACTATCAAGGAGTATTTTCATAATTTTAAGTATGGGATGCATGTTTTTATAGTAGCGACAAAAATAATTTTTTGTTATGAATTTGGGTAAAAAAAGCATTTCCCCCTATTTATTTTGTGTGTCTTTTATTTTTTTATTTTTTTAGATAAAAAGAATGAAAATAAGGAGGTGGCTGTGAACGACTTCTTGCCTCCCGCAGCTGCATTAGAAACTATTCAAGCTTCTATGTGAGCCATGCATTTATTTACAATCCCAAAATCAATTTTTTTTTTCTTACTATTATTTTAAATCCCACATTTTTTAATTGTTTTTTATGATTTAATGCCTGCAGCGATCTATATGCTGAGTACATTTTGCTAACACTGAAGAAAGAGTCGGAGAAGAAGGCCTAAAATAACGACACCAAAAGCAATTAATCATCAGTTTTTGCCATGAGATGAAGCTGGTTGCATGATTAGAAGCTGATTAGTGCTTAATTAATTAAATTAATACTATTATCTCGTAAATAAAATCTTTGTCAAGATCGTGTCACGACTCAATTTTTTTGTTTTTTTTTGTTTTCCTTTCATTATCGTCTTGTGTAAAAATGAGTTTTGTCCGGAAATATTGTTTGTAGTTTGAGCTGGTTTACATAGCTGCAGAGATCAATAAATTATGTATTGAATTATTAACGAATATTGGCGTTTTTAATTTTGAAATTCATGATCAAACAAAATTCGATGTACTTGCAAGGAACCATATGAATGGGAGTCAGTCAAGTATATAAAAGGAGATATAATAAATAAATTGATTGGTTTTGGGCTAAAAGTATATGTGTTGTGTCAATTGTTAGAAAATATTCAAAATAAAATAAATTTTGTTGAATAATCAAATGAGCTCCGACTTGGAAGTTCTTGGTATTAGAAAAGTTGTCTTGAATTTGGATTTGAATTTTAATTTATAACTAGAGTTAATTAGAAGTAGTAAATGCTGAAGGAATTCGTGGAATAATATAAAAAGTCATAAATACAGTAATAGTTTAAAAGTTTCTTTCACTTTCAATATTCATATTGAATATAAAGATGGAGAGGTAATGTTAGCATTTGTTTATGGTATATTTTATGGGCACTATTGTGTTATACTAGCACACATAAAATTAAATTTGTGTTTTTTTTTTTTTTAAAATATAAATTTGTTTTACAATATATAATAACAAGCCAAGAATTATAAGAGAATAAATTTACACTTACAGTAATTTTCACGGTAAGAGCCTATCATGGAAATTTTTATATTTACAACAATTTCCACGGTAAAGCTGACCGTGAAAATTTTCATCCTTATTATGTGTGTGTTTGCATACTAATTTCGTTTTTACCAACGATTTACATGTATCCATTAAGAAATAGCTTTGATTTACGTATATTAGTTTGCTAATATTACTGTAAATTTTAATCTATAATCAAAGATTTTTACATTCGAACTAAATATAAATAAGAAACGAAAAGAGTTGGTGGATAAAAATAGATGTCATAGCTAATGGATTTCATTTATTTACTGAGTCAAGAATAAACAGACTTCTAATTTTCAAAGTTCAACTGCAAAAGTTTGGCCCGTAAATTAAAAAATCAACCTATAATTCTTGGAAATTACAAAACCTCAAAACCCCAACCTTATATTCTAAACACAATGCACTTATCCTCGAACGAAATTAAGGATCAGAATTAATGGACACACATTTTAAACTATTAAAACCCTCACGATATTATACTTACTATTTTCTTATTTTATTAATTTACTAATTTATTATTTTTCACTAAAAAATAACGTAATTGATATCTATGATGTTATACTACTATAAAAAAAAATTATTCATAACAAGCACGTCACATGCTACCGATCAAAGTTACCAAATGCCAAGGCCAATTTTATGTTAATTTGCTCAAAATAATTTTATTTTATAGGTCTAGTTGATGTGAGGATTGCACATTAAAATAACGACTGTGATTTGCTTTTATTTATTTTATAGGTATGTGTTACACCATGTTTCACTATAAAAATAAAAATCATTATAAATAATAACTCTAATTAAAAATTGAAAATAGATTGTAAAGAGTATAATTGGCGCAAGTGATTCTCGAAGAGATAGTATGAAATGATTTTCAAATGTTTTAGGTGGTTGTGAATTATTATAGTAATTGGCACGCGTTTATACATATCCATTACAATTTTTACTGGATAAATCATTAATTAATCAAGATAAAAAAGTTAACTAGGAGTATCATTTTATTTGGATTGGAAAATATATCCTCACAAGAAGTACAAAAATAATTTTTGCACACTCACAATAAAATGTGTAATTTTTTAGTCACCATCAACATTTGAGCTCCAATCATTTTTTTTTTTGAAGCGAGCTCCAATCAATTTTTAATTATACCATTATTTGTGAAAGTTCGTAATTCAAGTAACATACAGTGTGCCTCCTATTTAACGGCTACTAAAATTAATAAGGAATTTTCTTAAAATTGTTTTTAGGCAATTTGAAAGTGACAGTAAAAATGAAAAATGTGCTTATATAGACATGTAGTTATGTCTCCACAATAATAATTTAGTATAATTGTTATTACTACTACTATTATTATTATTATTATTATTTTCCTTCTTGGCTTGGATTTTCCGATTTAATTAAGCAAGAGAATTAAAAAAAACGCACACGACCAAAACAGGAGCCAAATATAAAAGAATAAAAATAAAAATAAATAAGATAGGGAAAAAAAAGACCGACGACAGAGAAGAAGAGAAATCGGAAAAATCAGCGATCCGATTCAAATTGAGGAAGAAGGAAGAAGCAGTGTGAATTGCTTCTGCTTCACGACGACTGTTGATTCAAATCGGTCGCCACTCTCCTCTCTCTCCGATTCAGCTCGAGATTTAGGGCTCTCACTCCCCACTCCGGCGGCGACGCGACGGCGGCGGCGAATGCGGCACCTGCGATTGGAGAGCTAGGGCAGCGGCGGTCGATGTCGGCGTCTCAAACCCTAGGCGGCGCGTCGCGCTGCGGGTGGGTGCTGGGGCCATCTCTCGACAAGATCATCAAAAACGTGGCGTGGCGGAAGCACTCGCAGCTCGTCTCCGCCTGCAAATCCGCTCTCGACAAGCTCGAGGCGCTCGCCGACGAGCCTTCCGATCCCGCCTCCTGCGCCCCGCTCTACGGCCTCGCCTCTCCCGACGCCGATTTCCTGCTCCAGCCGCTCATCACCGCGCTCGAATCGGCCTACCCGAAGGTCGTCGAGCCGGCGCTCGATTGCGCTTTCCGCCTCTTCTCCTTCGGCCTCATCCGCGGCTGTGAAATTAAGGAGGATGCATCGGTTATCTACCGCTTGATCGATTCCGTCTGCAAATGCGCCGCCATTGTCGATGAGGCGATCGAGCTCGCGGTGGTGAAGGTGCTGCTCGCGGCGGTGCGGTCTCCTTGCATTCAAATTCGCGGCGATTGCTTAATCTACATCGTTAGGTCGTGCTACAATGTGTACCTCGGCGGCCACAGTGGCACGAATCAGATCTGCGCCAAGGCGGTTCTCGCGCAGATGATGATCATTGTTTTCGCCAGGATGGAGGAGAATTCGATGTTTGTTGACGTGAAGAATGTTTCGGTTTTCGAATTGCTCGAGTTTGCTGATAGGAATCTTAACGAGGGGAACTCTATACATTTTGCTCAGACTTTCATCAGTGAGATTATGGAGTGTAAGGATCCTCTCATTGCGAATTACCCTGTGGATTTGCAGAATGGTTCCAAATCTTCTGAGGAAAAAACTGATGAAGAAAGCGGAAAGCCTGTTGATGAGGCTGCTGACGTAAGCGGGTACAGTAGGATCAGGGAGGATGGTTTTATGCTCTACAAGAATTTATGCAAGTTATCTATGAAGTTTTCGTCACAGGAAAATGCCGATGATCAGATTCTGTTGAGGGGAAAAACGCTCTCATTGGAGCTCTTGAACGTGATCATGGGAAATGCAGGCTCGATCTGGCGTACAAATGAGAGGCAAGTGCCAAGTTGTAGAATGTAGAATGGTTCTTGTGCACCTACTTGAAGATGATCTCGAGTTACTGTTTTTGGCTTAATCAATGGAGGGACATCTGCAAAACTATCTATGCCTTAAGACTAAGATTAGTTCTCCTACAAAGTTGATATAGTTTTCCTTGATTAGATTAATAGATTAAGTGAAGATAGTAGGATGAAGGAGTATGAGCTGAGTCTGTGTCATATTGAGCTTCTTTAGTACTGAGGTGATGCGAATCGCAACACCCAAACTCCCCATGAAGCCCTGCAACATTAGCCCTTTTAAAACTGAAGAATTCTCTTCATTGCAAATTTTAATAACTGGTTGTAGTGATGGGAATCATACTTGCTTAATGATTTCTTGGTTATTTTATGATTTTCTTCTTGTAAACAAGGAGAATGATTTGTTTACGAAGTAGCTAACATGTTCTTCTCTTAACAGGTTTCTTAATGCGGTCAAGCAATACCTGTGCCTATCATTATTGAAGAACAGTGGGCTATCTGTAATGACTATTTTTCAACTTCTGTGTTCAATATTTTGTAACTTGTTGCTGAAATTTAGGTCCGGGTTGAAATCAGAGATTGGAATATTTTTTCCCATGTTGGTTCTTCGAGTACTAGAGAATGTGCTCCAGCCTAGTTTCTTGCAGAAGATGACCGTTTTGAGTTTACTGGAGAAGATCTCTCAGGATTCACAAATTGTTATTGATATTTTTGTCAACTATGACTGTGATGTGGAGGCTCCAAACATCTTTGAAAGGTGCAGAGGATTACGTTCTGATTTTTATTTTTTATTTTTTTATTTTCCTTGAAAATAGTTTTGATTGGATGCCACCACTTCTATATCATTATTCCTGCATCATTATCAAGCTCTTTCTGTTGAAGCATTAGACTGTAGCTGTGTAGTATTTATGTGTGTGTGTGTGTGGTGTGTTGGGGGGGGGGGGTGCTCTTGGTTTAGGTGAATGGTTCTCCTACAGTAATTTCAATAAGGGATGAGCCTTACCCCATGTATTCATTCATAACACGATGAAATGTTTTTCTAGTTCTCACCCCATATAGTTATTTAGCTATTGCTAATTTCCTCCTGTTCTTTTGCTAGTTTTGATATATTCTATAAATTTCCTTTAGTAGACCAGATACTTACAGGACTTTAATGGCCTTTTCTGTTGTTCTATAGCTTGTGCCAATTTTTAATTCCCCTAGGTTTTTGCAGGACTGTCAATGGCCTCCTAAAAACTGCTCTAGGTCCACCTCCTGGTTCTGTTACCTCCTTGTCTCCTGTCCAAGATATGACATTTCGTCATGAATCAGTTAAGTGCCTGGTTAGGATAATTAAATCAATGGGATCATGGATGGACCAACAGCTGAAAGTTGGAGAACATAATCCAATAAAGTCATCTGATAACGAAAACGTGGCTGAGAGTCCCAGTTACCCAGATGATGCAAACAGTGTTGATTTTGAGCTGCACTCAGAATTTAACTCTGAAATGTCCGATGCTGCAACACTGGAGCAGCGTAGAACACATAAAAAGGAAATTCAGGTTTGCTTATTATTTCTCTTCTAGTAATATCTGTGCCCTCAAGAATTCTTTCTGAAGTATGAGTCACAAATTTTTTGGCAACTTAAAGTGAGGATAATGTTACATTAAGAATGCAAACATTTTTATTGGATGACCACGAAGGATTAATGCCCGAGGCTAAAGTCTCAGGTTCAAGTCCACCATGACGCGGCCTTTAAATGTCTTTGTTAATTGACAAAAAAAGAAAGAATGCAAACATTTATCATGTAAAGTTAGCTGCCTAATCTCGTAAAGGGATAATTATTTTAGTTGGAGACTCAGTATGATTTGGACCACTTCAGTGATTATGTCAATGTAATGGATGCAGAAAGGTACTGCACTGTTCAATAGAAAACCATCCAAGGGAATTGAATTCTTGATAAGCTCCAAAAAAGTTGGCAGCTCCCCTGAAGAAGTGGCTCATTTTCTGAAAACTACTTCCGGCCTGAATGAAAGTATGATAGGTGATTATTTTGGTGAACGTGAGGAATTCCCTATGAAAGTGATGCACGCTTATGTTGATTCCTTCAACTTTGAGAACATGGGCTTTGGTGAAGCAATCAGATTCTTCCTCAGAGGATTTAGGCTACCTGGAGAAGCACAAAAGATCGACCGCATCATGGAAAAATTTGCGGAACGCTATTGTAAATGCAATCCAAACTCGTTCACCAGCGCAGACACGGCTTATGTCCTTGCTTACTCAGTCATAATGCTCAACACTGATGCCCATAATAGTATGGTAAAGGATAAGGTGCATTTCTGATACTCTAACTTCAGTAATTTCCTCTTTTTCTGTCAATGTTTTCTAATTTGTTTGGAAGTAGAAAAACACATGTTGCTAGTAATGAGTACATCCGTGACAGTATTATTGGAAATAATGTGCTGATGATAGAGAAATGCAAAATGTAATCTGTTACATTCAGGAGAGGTTGTGTTCCTTGGTCTCTGAAAATTGTTTTAGCTCCACTTCCTTTGGTTGATAAGCCACATGTGATGCTTCAGTTACTTAGGTTCTTCCAATCACCAACCACTAAATAAGGTTCACAATAATGGAAAAGCTGGTAAGGCTAATTCCTTACATTAGGATTTAGGCATCATGTCGTAATGTTTACATACCTCTTGGAGGTGAAACGGTCTCTAATACCCTTCTCTCCATTAAATAAAAAACAGAACTGTTTAAAATGTAAAAATATGTATATGCTTTGTGCCTAATTTCTCGTATTTGTAAGATAGTGGTATTTGGATGTCTGGACTCCTTAAAGGTTCTTTATTGCATTAGATCTCATGAAACTGACTTCTCTAAAGCATTGAAGTTCCAATATCTGTTTTATCCCTGATCTAGCTAAGCTACTAGTACTACTTAATTTGGTTTTTATTAGTATGGGCTCCTTATGACTCATTTTGAGATTGGATTTGACTTTGAAGATGACAAAGGCTGATTTCATCCGGAATAACCGAGGCATAGATGATGGCAAGGACCTACCCGAGGATTACTTGAGCACTCTGTATGACCACATTGTGAAAAATGAGATTAAAATGAAGCCTGATCCTTCTGCTCCACAAAGCAAACAAGGAAACAGCTTCAATAAACTTCTGGGCTTGGATGGCATACTCAATCTGGTCTGGAAGCAGCCTGAAGAAAAGCCATTGGGTGCAAATGGCTATCTGTTAAAACATATCCAAGAGCAGTTTAAAGCGAAATCAGCAAAATCAGAGTAAGTTCCAGCTCCACTTTACAGTAATTTGCTAGACTTTTTATAAATTAGATATTTGTTATATAGAAGTAGCACCATCTACTTAGGATAGAAAAATACCTGAATGGAACTAGCAGTGAAGTTATTTGGTGCAATTAGAAATTTAGAATAGACTTCAATAGAGTATTATGATTGCAATGTTATGATCACTATTGTTTCTGGTCTTTCATTCTGAGGGTGCCAACTACTTTGCGAATTTGCTCTCAAGAGTAAAGCCTTTTCTTTATCTTCTGCAGAGTTGTTTATTATGCTGTAGCTGATCCTGCAATATTGAGGTTCATGGTTGAAGTTTGCTGGGGCCCAATGCTTGCTGCATTTAGTGTAACTCTGGACCAGAGTGATGACAAAGAGGCTACTTCTCAGTGCTTGCAGGGATTCAGATATGCTGTGCATGTTACAGCAATGATGGGAATGCAAACCCAGAGGGATGCTTTTGTTACCACTGTTGCAAAGTTTACGTACCTCCACTGTGCTGCTGATATGAAACAAAAAAATGTAGATGCAGTGAAGGTATTTGTTTGGTTTGATGCTTCAATGATAAACCACTTGTGTAATTTCTGCTTGCTTTTAACTCCTGATCACCATGAGAAATACACTATTTATGTTGGCCTTCATAATCCTGATTAACCTCATGATTGTTTGGGGGTTTGGATCATCTCTTTCTTTTCGGAAACATATGTAGTATTCCTATTCCATGAAAGTGATCTGAGGGAAAACTATGGTTCCTTTTCAGGCCATTATATCAATCGCTATTGAAGATGGTAATAACCTTCAGGAAGCATGGGAACACATTTTGACATGTTTATCCCGGTTTGAGAATCTGCAGCTCTTGGGAGAGGGAGCACCTTCTGATTCATCCTTCCTTAATACGTCTAACTCGGAGCACGATGAGATTACATTAAGAAATGCGGGCTATCCATCCCTGAAGAGAAAGGGAACGCTCCAGAACCCAGCTGTAATGGCAGTTGTTCGAGGGGGCTCTTATGATAGCACCTCTCTTGGAGGCAAATCTCCTGGTCTTGTTTCTCCAGAGCAGATCAACCATTTCATTTCAAACTTGCATTTGCTTGACCAAATAGGGAATTTTGAATTAAACCACATTTTTGCTCATAGCCAAAGGTTAAACAGTGAGGCGATTGTGTCTTTTGTAACGGCACTCTGCAAAGTCTCCATGTCAGAATTGCAGTCTCCAACTGATCCACGTGTCTTTAGCCTCACAAAACTCGTGGAAGTTGCGTAAGATTCTTTCCTGAGTTGGAAGTAATGATTAATCTTGTTGCTGTCCTTGTGTCATTTGGACTGGGAAATAAAACAAATTGATACCTTTGTTTTGCAGGCATTATAACATGAATCGCATAAGACTTGTGTGGTCCAGGATATGGAGTGTCCTTTCCGAATTTTTTGTGGCAGTTGGGTTGTCAGAAAATCTGTCTGTTGCAATCTTTGTTATGGATTCACTGCGGCAACTTGCTATGAAATTCCTAGAACGAGAAGAACTGGCAAATTACAACTTTCAAAATGAATTTCTGAGACCCTTTGCAGTTGTAATGCAGAAAAGTAATTCCACAGAGATCAGAGAGTTAATAGTCCGATGCATCTCTCAAATGGTCCTCAGTCGGGTCAGTAACATAAAATCTGGATGGAAGAGTGTTTTTACGGTAATTTTTTCTTTTCACATTTAAGCATGGATTTACTTTCTTTTCCAAGTGAAATCCTGTCATAAGGAAATCTCAAAGCAAGTATTTTAAGCTACTAGTATGGCATTATCTTGAAATTTGCTTGTTTGGCCTTTAAAAAATTGCTTTCAGGTTTTTACAGCGGCTGCAGCTGATGAAAGGAAAAGCATAGTCTTGTTGGCCTTTGAAACAATGGAGAAAATAGTGCGGGAATATTTCCCCTACATAACTGAGACAGATTCTTTGACTTTTACAGACTGTGTCAAGTGCCTCATCACGTTCACGAACAGTCGATTTAACAGTGATGTCAGCCTCAATGCTATTGCTTTTCTGCGTTTCTGTGCTGTCAAACTTGCAGATGGGGGACTTGTTTGTAGTGAAAAAAGTAAGGAGGATGATTCATGCAGTCAAGTATTGAAGGACAATGCTGTGGATGGTCAGACTTGCGCAGACAAGGATGACTATGGGTATTTCTGGATTCCTTTGCTCTCAGGTATTTCATTTAATTGACAATTGCCATAACTGGTTGCATCTCTGATCACAAAAGTACAGTCTTGTTTTTCTTGATACCTGCTGTATTGGTGGTTTACTGCATCAATACCACCTCGTTTTAGTTTTTGATTGTTTGTTTTTTTATTTGATCTTAGGTCTATCAAAATTGACATCAGATCCTCGAGCAGCCATCAGAAAGAGTGCTCTTGAAGTCCTGTTCAATATTCTAAAGGATCATGGTCAACTTTTTACACAGCCATTCTGGGCTAATGTTTTCAACTGTGCGATCTTTCCCATATTCAGAATCACTGTTGATATTAAAGAGGCACATAAGGAGGATTCCTGTTTGAATTCTGTACCCTTACATCCTGACGGGAACATATGGGATTCTGAAACTTCTGTAGTTGCAGCAGAGTGTCTTATCGACTTATTTGTCCATTTCTTTGATTTGGTAAGAACCCAGATGCATGGAGTAGTATCCATACTGGTGGGGTTTATGAAAAGTCCAGGTCAAGGTCCCTCAAGCGCGGGGGTAGCTGCCTTGATGCGTTTGGCTGCTGATTTAGGGAGCAAACTTTCTGAAGATGAATGGCAAGATATCGTTTGTTGCTTAAAAGAGGCTGCTGAATCTAGTTTGCCTGGTTTTGTAAAGCTTCTGAAAACCATGGACAGCATTGTAATTCCCGATGTTTCTCAGGCCGATGATGAAATGGAAATGTCTACCGGCCATGAGGTAAATAATGATGGCTCTGAGGATGGTAGCGAGAACCTGCAAACTGTGGCATATATCGTGTCAAGGATGAAAGTCCATATTAATATACAGCTACTCGTTATACAGGTTTGTGCTCTCTCTATCTCTCTCTCAGAGATACATTTTGAACTGTGATTATTCTAATTGTGCTGGTTCTTTAATGTCTTTAATTAAATAATTCGTAGTATTACCTGGATTTTGTCAAACACATAACGCGTATTCTTAATACTACTTTCACACAAATTGTTCTTTTTTTTATTCTTTTGCGAAATACATGCAGTCTGGATTGACTGTTATTTGAGCCTATTATATTTCCTCAGCAGGAGTCTTTGTTTGATTCTTTTAGGCTGGCACATATCCCTTTGTCTTATGTGTATAAATTCTACAAAGTAGGTTTACCTGCCTGCTGAATTTTTTTCTTAAGAATATACTAATTTGTCTGATGCTACTTGAGTGAAAACTCATTTCTGGAATTTGATGGATCTTGTTAGGCAAATAATGGAGACACATTCAAACAAATGAGTATGAACATAAAAATTGGTAGAATGTTCGGACTATAGTATGTTTTTTTCTGTACAAATGAAAACAAAGTCAAGTGTTTGAAATAATGCCAAAGAAGAAACATGGAATGGTCATTCATTCACTTTGGAAGTTGATGTAATGTGTAGTCTGTTGCAATCTATAGAAATTCTACTATTTTTATGGATTATGGCATAATTAAATTTGGTTGAAGTTTCACACTGATCCCATCTCCTTTCTCTCAGGTTGTGACTGATATCTACACGATCCACTGGAAATCCCTATCTGCAAATATCGTCACCAGACTGCTTGAAATCTTTTCATCGATATCGTCTCATTCTCACGATTTGAACTCCCAAACGACATTACTGCTGAAGTTAGATCGCGCATGCTCTATGCTGGAGATCTCAGGCCCACCCCTCGTCCACTTCGAAAACGAGTCATACAAGAGCTACTTGAACTTCCTGCACGAGCTACTAGTAAACAGCCCATCTTTATCAGAGGAGAAGAACGTCGAAGGCGAGCTAGTCTCCGTATGCAAGAAGGTGCTGCAGATATACCTCGAATGCAGTGGATTCGAATACGTGCCACAGAATAAACCCAAGGCACACGCCATTCTTCCCTTAGGCTCCGCAAAGAAGGAGGAGCTAGCAGCGCGAACGCCTCTAGTTCTGTCAGTGATGCGGATTTTGAGTCGCCTCGAGAGGGACTCGTTCAGGAGGCACGTTTCTCAGCTGTTCCCGTTGCTGGTGGATCTCGTGAGGAGCGAGCATAGCTCGATGGAAGTGCAGAGAGTTTTGAGCAGTATATTTCAGACGTGTATAGGTCCTTTAGTATGCAAGTGAACCTTGTTTATGTACAGGTATAAATTGAGAGACATCAGTCGGCAGATTCTTCTCTTTGCCTCGTTATCGATAGGGAAATTGTTTTGCTGTTTAGGAAGATTTTATTTGAGGAACAGCCATTTTGGAACTCGAGTTTTTAGAATTATATGCATTTATACTAATTTTGGCTATATACTAGCATTAGATTCTTTTATGTGTTTTTTTTCCCCTTATCCAGTTATTATTACATTGCACATATTCAATAAGATGCGTTATGTGTTTATCTGGATTTAAAATTGATTTGATTCGGGTTTTAATAAAGGATAAATATATATATGCACCAGTTCATTTGATTCGGGTTTTAATAAAGGATAAATCTATGCAGTCGTAATGTGGGTGGCCATAAAAGAGTTCAATAGTGGAAAAAATGATTCAATGAAATCTTTTGAATTGAAATAAAAATAGATTGATTGTTTTATCATAAATATAAATATAAATAAAAATAGATTGATTGTTTTATCATAAATATAGATATAATAAATAAATAAAAACTAATAGTTTTAGTTTTTATTTAACTTTGTAAATTCAAGAATATGATTTTAATATAACTGATATGCTAACTTCCATTTATCTATGCAAATTTATGAATATGATTTTTAATTTGACATTCAAGTTAGGAAATAACAATTATTGAATATAAATTTAACTTAAAATTTAAAATAAATTAATTTTATATAATATTTAACACTTAAAACTACTAATTTTGCCTTTGTGTGGGTGGTCATAATGTGGCTGTTCAGCATCACTCTTTAATAAAATATAGTTGACTTTGGCTTTAGTGCAAAATGGGTCGTACAATCTGTATTGGTAAGTGGGGAAGTATATTGGAAATGAAAAAAATATTGTAAATATATGTAAAGATAAGGGTATAAAAGTAAAATACAATGTAAGGTCACTTTCAAAAAGAAAAATACATAATTTTGTGGGACGTATCAAAATTATAAAAAATACATAAATATATAAGGTACGAAGAGAGTATATTTTTTTACATGTCACATTTTCATTTCTTTGCTCGAGTTTTGAAGTAAAATGGTGATTGAATGAATTTTAAGTAGGAGTATTAAACAAGGGCACACTGTTAAAGAGTAAAGGTTAAGGAACTTTCATTGTGATTCAAAGAAAACAAAGGCTAGATTAAGGAACTTCATATAAAATTTATGAAGTTTACATGAAATTAATGAGTTGGCACAACTTGGGTTTTTTGATGAATATTTTTGAAGATGGACAGAAAATTCGCGAATATCGTAAGGTAAATTAGATTATAAATTATCAACTTGAATTGAAGCTAAACATAAAAATAATTCATTGTGCTCAACGTCAACTTTTAGGAATTAGTGTAGAATCTGATCTCATAGATATGTTTTGATCTCCATTCGATTAATTAATACAACACACACATATATAGCGTGTTTTTGTTTTAAATTATTCAACTATAAATTGATTGAAACTTGAATATATAGATAGTGGTACAGCAACTCTATTTTAGTATGTGTGACCAATATATGCTATCCAAGGATAGGATCATTGATTAACATATTATTGTCTAATTCATGAAATATTTTTTTAAATAAAAATAAATTATCCAGCTTCCTTTTATGGATTGAAAAATCCACAGCATTAGCTGGCCATGAATTAAAATATGGATATCAAAGTTTTGTTAGAAAAGTTCTTCCCCACCAAATAAATTTTTAATTGTATTATGTTATTTTTCATTTTATTTGTTTAAAAAGAAAAACTGGGTCGTGAGAAAGCCAAAGTTTATTATTGATTTATTGGCACTTATTTTGTCCAAATGAGACCAGAAGAATTGGCATTTGCCATTATCACTACTTTGTTAGGTATTGACTCAATTTATCAAAATTGATAACTGCTGATGAAGTCAAGTGGATTGCTGTCTACTATTAATTGCCTAAGTTTTTCCAAATAATTCAGAACGCATTGTGTTACTTATTCTTATGTATATATATTATACATGCCAATGTAACAAACCCACTTCAATCATATATACATTCATGCACCATAAATAAACTTAAATTTTCTATTTTCGTCCAATTCTAGTCACTATTTATTTTATGAATGTACAAATTACTGCATCCATATATGTTACTCCCTCCCATTTTCTTTAATTGACGTTCTATCATTTGAAAGGATTTGCACTAATATAAATGACGTTTTGAATTTTTTATGCCACTAATACCCCTTTTCAATTAATATTTTATCCTTATGATTCAAGACGTTAAAGAGTCCTCATGATTTTCCATCAAATTAATGAATATCATTAAGTAGACACTATTAGTAGTAAATAAGGTTAATGTGGGCATAATTATTTTTTTATTAATAATTGTGCATAATTTTCCCTGATAAAATATGGTATTAATACACTATTACATCTACTCCACAACTACACTGAACTTTAATTATATTTCCCTGATTTTATTTTTTTTCCAATGTGAATGGTCTGATTCCACATTAATTATTTTCAGCACCACTAGCTTCCCACGTTGAAAAATGAAAATGATTTTGCTATGTTTCCACATTAACGACTAACCTGGAAATACATGTAACGACTCATAAGTCAAGTTTGGGATGCTATACCAACTCATAATTTCAACTAAAATATCCAATAAAAAAAAGTGTCAACTAAAATAGTAAAGGTGGACCCGGAAATTACGTTTGAGGGTCCAATTGCAATTCCATCTTAAAAATAAAATAATATAGATCATAATTGAATAATTATAAATTAATTAGTAGAAGACTGGTTAAGTAAAAAAAAAAATCAACCCAATGACATCTTCACATTCAAAACAAACACTTAAAAACAAGTACGTAACTTACATTATTCCCTCATAGTTAATAATCAGAATATGTTACGTAATACACCAAAGAAACCGAGATAAATTATTTTGTCCTCTTACCTTTGTCAAGTTGATTCTTTGTTCATAGTCAAAATAATTCAAACAATTAAACACAAAATATATAAGATGTAAATTTATAAATTTTAGAATTATAAAAACCTGTAAATCCATGAACAAATGACTATGGTTTAAAGTTTCATTTTAAAATTTGTTCACATAAGGAAGTGGAACTAGTATTGCACCGGTGCATACACACGGGATAAATTGAAATAGATTTATTTTAAAATTCTTTTAAGACTTTATTATCATAAATATATTATGACATGATGAATAAAAAATAAGAAAAAAATGACTTCATCAAAGCCACTTTAAGAAAATTACTTCCCATCAACTTTTCACAACCTTCTACACTAAAAAGACAAAAAACATAACATAAAAGAAAATAAAAAATGAAGCCATCTTTATTATCTTCCTATACTAACGAGTTAATTTTTGTATTTATTATATACAAATGATTACTTTAACACTTTTCTTCAAAATATTATGTGCTATTTTTTAATTTTTTTTTTAGGAGCGAATATATGATATCTTCATTTGTAAGCAATTTCTGAGCACTACATGAGTTTTGTGTTGGGGAACTGAACCATGAAGTGTAAGAAAAGATTTTCGAGTGCAAGTTGCACCAGATAATTGCTTGTCTTTCTCTATTTTTTCCATTTCACAACAAAAATTAAAATCAAAATAAAATTTATTTTGAAGATAAAGAAGTGTGGGAACTATATACCAAACCTTAAACTTACGCACGCGAATTGAATGAAGTAAACAACTAGTCATATTTATACGTGTAATTCATTTGACTATTGAATTGCCACACATGGCGCAACGCCAATTTACCGAATTTTCAATTATGTGACATCCAAAAATTCAATTTAAGATTGCAATTTGCAGAGCTCCATTTTCAATGTCACACACCCTCACCCACACCGCACCTTCGTTTTTTGACCATTAAATTCGCCCTATAAATACCACAATTTATTTCAATCCAATTCAAATCAAACCAGTGAGCTAGAGCAAGCAGCAGCAGTCCAAAAAAAAAACTACTCTGCTTGCTTTTTCTCTCTTTCTACAAATATCTTTCTCTTAGAGTCTTAGCTCATTCAAATTACTCAAAATGGAAGCTCGCCGCCGTCAGAATAAGCTCGCCGCCGGTGATTCACTCAAGGCGGAGAAAATCGCCGCTGCTGCTGCCGCCGCCGGTGATGAATCTCTCCCGTTGCCGTTATACCTCACCAACGCCGTTTTCTTCACTCTCTTCTTCTCCGTCGTCTACTTCCTCCTCCTCCGGTGGAGGGAGAAGATCCGCAACTCCACGCCTCTACACGTCGTATCTCTCTCCGACATCGCCGCCATCGTCACCTTCTTCGCCTCCTTCATCTACCTCCTCGGCTTCTTCGGCATCGGCTTCGTCCAATCCATCATCATTCCCCGCGCT
>JAYJMF010137501.1:0-17117 GCA_036873715.1 Salvia sclarea
AATAGCCACGAATGTTTGAAGATGGAGAGATTTGACAGCGATAATCACGCTAGTCATTATCATGTTCTTAGGAAAGAGAAATTCATAAACAATATTTTGGCCTAATTAGCCCTTCACGAATTTATTGGGCTCTTAATTAGATTTTTTTTCCAAATCTTTATTTTACCAACAGTGATCTTGTAACCTTTGGATCAGATTAGATCTAAGGTTGTAATTTAATCTTAATTCTCACGATAAAATCTCATTCTCAATCTAATGCACCCCTATATATATATATATATATTTTAAGTTAGTAGATAACAAACTTTCCAAACACAAGTATTTCTTTAAAATAATCTTAGGTGATAAGATTTTTAGCTCACTTCTAATATATGTGTCGCATTCGCATATGGGTTTTGTTCCGATTAAATATTCAATAAAAATACTGAGTCATTTCGAACTAGAATAATTTTGCGCAGTGTCCAGCAACAGTTATACTATCAAATATCAGTCTCTCTTGTCTCTGTGAAAGGCAAAGTTTCATCACAGATTAGAATTTAGAACAGATCTTGCGACTTTGAGATTAATTCGATCTGAGAATGCCGTCAGTCTACGGAGGTCCCTTGACAACCTTCGAGGATGCGGAGAAGGAGAGCGAGTACGGATACGTTCGCAAGGTTCTTCCTCTTCCTACTCTGCTCCCATCTTCTTTTCTCAATTTGGAATCACACACGAATTTATTCCTTATTTGCTTGATTTTGTCTCCTGCCTGTCGGAGCCTACCGCACAGAGCTCATTTCTCTCATTTACTTACCGTGATTACAATTTCTGGTGTCGTGATTTACATATCTATGTCTAAATTTGGTCCTTGCTTGATTTGCTGATTCTATACTGTTATCGTGGGCCTGTTATGTCTCTCTTACATTTTGACAACCCTACCTACACTTGTGATTTGTAATTGGTTGCTTCACTGGATCCCATGTATTAATTGAGTATCACTGTTCAAGTCGTTTACTTGTCTATTAATATCGGTCCTCTGCATTGGGTTTATACTTGTTATGGTAATGTCATCCATCCCGCATTTATGCCAGCCAGTCCTCTTAATCTGTCACTCAATTACCTTAATTAACAAGAAGGAGCTTTGTAATCAGGTCCACTTGAGGATTGGGGTCGGAGGGAAAAATAATGAGACGAATATTATTTTCACCATGCTCAACTGTTTTGCAGTCTTTTCCATTTTGGGTATATAAGTTATGGATCAACTTGTTGCTCCGGACCTATTAGTTCTTGAAGATTGTTTCATGTCCTTGTCATATTCTATTCTCATTTTAGCTTTTCATATCTAGAAAAGTGTGCTATGCCATCAAGTGACACTTGATGAGGTACTTCCTTGTCCTGGGAGCTGGTGACAATGTTTAATGACTTGTCTAATTCATTGAGACAGTAGAATTCATGGGAATAAGTTTCTTAAAGGGACATGTCTCTACATAGTACTAATACTTGTCTTCTTCTCAGGTATCTGGACCAGTGGTGGTTGCAGATGGAATGGCCGGAGCTGCTATGTATGAACTAGTTCGGGTTGGACATGACAACCTTATTGGGGAAATTATTCGGCTTGAAGGAGATTCTGCCACGATTCAAGGTTAGAGTTCCATTAATCCTTCAAAAGCTATTTCTGTTTGTGGAGGGCCGGGTATCCCCAAAAGGCACTTAGTCTTTTCTTTGAGCACTTAGCTTTTCATACTCCACATCTTAGTATAATCAAACAATTCAAACGCCATAAATTGCTTCAAAACCAGACTCTTATTAGAGAGTCAGTTATCTTTCACCTATTCTCTTCATTCATTATATTCAAAGCACAAACTGAGTGAGAGCTTGTGATGAACCCTTGAATTATTTTGAACTTTTATTGCAGTATATGAGGAAACAGCTGGGCTGATGGTGAATGATCCTGTTCTTCGTACACACAAGGTTATTATTTTTCTACACCATAGTTGGTTCTTCCATGGTCTAATTTTTTTTCATGCACTCACTCAGTCACTTGCCAACTCTTTTACAGCCTTTGTCTGTGGAGTTGGGTCCTGGAATTTTGGGAAATATCTTTGATGGTATTCAGGTTTGTAAATGTCTCCAGTTCTCATGATTTGATAGCTTCACAATCTAAGACTACGTTTTGTTTGCTTGCTTCTTGTAATCTTGTTAGTGTTGCTAATAGTGGCTCTTTTGTTTGCTGGGAATGTGACACAGAGGCCTCTGAGAACAATTGCGATAAAATCTGGCGATGTCTATATTCCTCGTGGGGTATCTGTTCCAGCACTTGACAAAGATACTCTATGGGAGTTTCAACCAAAGAAAATAGGTAACTGAGAAAACTAATCCAGTTTGAGTTATTAGATGTTCATTTAAATGTTTTGACTTTGTAGAAATTTATACCCTACTTGTGGTCCTTTTAGTTTAAATGATTTCCAATGACAGGAGAGGGAGATCTTTTGACCGGTGGAGACTTATATGCAGTAAGTCTGACTTGAAAATTTTATTGGTGTAGCACTATCACTCAGTTTTGGTGAACTCTTAAGTTTATTTTCGCCTGATTATTTGTGCAGACTGTATTTGAGAACAGTTTAATGCAACATCATGTTGCACTACCTCCTGATGCTATGGGGAAGATAACCTACGTTGCACCAGCTGGCCAATATTCATTGAAGGTTTGTCTCTTTGCAATGGGGTACCTACTCCATATCATGTTGTATATCACCTTGTTATTTCCCCAAGGAAAAAATAAATATAAGGCACATTAAATCGTCTTATCTTCTGCAGGACACTGTCCTTGAGCTTGAATTTCAAGGGGTCAAAAAACAATTTACCATGCTGCAGGTATAGCACTCCCAGTAATAGATACTTTTGCATATGGATGACTGGCTATAATTAATTGCACAGGAAATGAAAAAGCTCGACATAATGTCCTTCCTTATATGCAGAGTTGGCCTGTGCGTACACCTAGGCCTGTAGCTTCAAAGCTTGCTGCTGATACTCCCCTCTTGACTGGGCAGGTGACTATATATCAAAAATTGATGTTCCCTGCTGTTTTCTTCTATTTTCTGTATAATCCTATTCTATGAGATGTTGCATAAAATGATCACTCTGTTCTATTCAGCGTGTTCTTGATGCTCTATTCCCATCTGTGCTTGGTGGTACTTGTGCAATTCCTGGTGCTTTTGGATGTGGAAAAACAGTCATTAGTCAGGCCCTTTCCAAGGTGAACTTCAGCTACTTGCATTAGCTTCTATCATTCTATGTGATTTTTTGAGCCAGTGATTGCTCTTGTTTTTAAACTCTTAATTACACCATTCCATTTCTGTGACATGCAGTATTCTAACTCGGACACTGTGGTTTATGTTGGTTGTGGGGAAAGAGGAAATGAGATGGCAGAGGTACATGATTTGCTTTAATTTTAACGAGATTTGCACGCCTCCGTTACCTTTTCGGAGGCCTACGTGATATCTTCGAAATGTTTAACCTAGACGTTAAACAGGTGCTTATGGATTTCCCACAATTGACAATGACCTTACCTGATGGTCGGGAGGAATCTGTCATGAAGCGTACTACACTGGTAGCTAACACCTCCAACATGCCAGTCGCTGCTCGTGAGGCTTCAATTTACACAGGTTACTGGCCTCATCTAGTTTACATCCTTAATGCTTCTGTTTCTTTTAGTATATTTATGTATGGTCTAAAACGATCCAGAGGAGACAATGATGTGCTTTGAGTTTGCTTCTTATTCTTCAGTCCCTAGTATAGGACTAGTTCATGTTCCTGTTGATGTAGTACTATGGCCTTGTGGCCTTAGAGACACTGAGACTCTATCTCTATGTTTATGTGTTCTCTGGCTGGCAAATCAGTGCAAGTATAGTTTGACATTATGTCTACGAGTCTTAATTCTTACACTAGATTTTGAAATGTCCAGGAATTACAATTGCTGAGTATTTTAGAGATATGGGCTACAATGTCAGTATGATGGCAGATTCTACATCTAGATGGGCAGAGGCATTGCGTGAAATTTCTGGCAGACTGGTATGTGTCCTACGGCTATCATATGATTTCGGTGACCTTGTTTCTCTTAAAATCTTTTGTGAGTCTATGTTTGTGGACTATTATTAGTATTTCATCCGTGCTGGATTATCTGTATTCAAGACACAATAGTTTTTACACTTTAGTAGTCCTAATCTTATGATGAAAATGGAACACATTCAAACTATAAAGAGTTTACACCTTTTGCTGTGTTGACAATGACAAGTGTCATTTCTGCTTTGCAGGCTGAGATGCCTGCAGATAGTGGATACCCTGCTTACCTGGCAGCACGTTTGGCATCCTTCTATGAACGTGCTGGCAAAGTTAAATGTCTTGGTGGACCTGAAAGAACTGGTAGTGTCACTATTGTTGGTGCTGTTTCTCCTCCAGGTGGAGATTTCTCTGACCCTGTCACATCCGCAACACTCAGTATTGTTCAGGTAAAAATTTCATAAAATAAACAGCTTGTGCTGATTTTCATGCACCTTTCTATACTCTGCACTGTTTCATGTTTCAGGTTTTCTGGGGTCTAGACAAAAAATTGGCCCAGAGGAAACATTTCCCTTCTGTAAACTGGCTTATATCTTACTCAAAGTACTCAGGGGTACGGTTTATTCACATTTGTGCCTTTTTAACTACATTTCTACATTAAAATATTATGCTTACTTGAGTTGTTATTTTGGCATAACACGGATACTGCCATTTTCAGGCACTGGAATCCTTTTATGAGAAGTTCGATTCTGATTTTATTGACATCAGGACAAAAGCTCGTGAAGTGCTACAGAGAGAGGATGATTTGAATGAAATTGTGCAGGTTTGTGCTGCTTTGCAGTTTTTAGTTTAATTTACTATTTTAGAGAAGGGAGAAAAAAGTTTTCTCTCTTTAGTGAGTTATCTTATGTTGCTGATAGGGATGATTAATTCGTTATGAAATAGATACCATAATCTTGAATTTTACTGGTTGATAGAGAGATTTGAAAAGAAACCATTAACATGTGATCTGTGGAGGCAATGTACTCTCTTTGGTTCCCTGTGTCTTTGCTGGGAATTTTCCTCAATTTGAAAAAGTAAAGGTCACTGAAAATGCCAAGCATATCGAAAGAGTCCCATTAACAGACGTTCTGATTGAGAAGACTTAAGAACTAATGTGCTAGACAGTAAAACCTCCTTTTAAAGTATCACACGGATTTTTCCTGATCCACCCAGTCTGATGCAAACTGTTTCAAGGAAACCACTCCTTAAGGGATTTATTATACAGTAGTGATTGGTTATTTTGATGGCTGCAGCTAGTTGGAAAAGATGCATTGGCTGAGACAGATAAAATCATCTTGGAGACAGCAAAGCTCTTGAGAGAGGACTATCTCGCCCAGAATGCATTTACTCCGTTAGTGCTTTTCAATATTTTTTTTTGAGTTTATTACCTCCATATGGTTTTGTGTTTCATAGACATTTACATTTTCTATTTTGGCAACACAACAGATATGACAAATTTTGCCCATTCTACAAGTCTGTTTGGATGATGCGGAATATTATTCACTTCTATAATTTGGCCAATCAGGTAAAGTAGTCGCCACAAGTTCTTTCCATATTCCTGATTTTGGGCAGTATTCCCTTCCTCACATTGTATGCATCATGATGAGTAGTGTTGATTACATTTATAACATAATCACCTGTGCAGGCTGTCGAGCGAGGAGCAGGTATGGATGGGCAGAAGATTAGCTACACCCTTATCAAGCATCGTTTGGGAGATTTGTTCTACCGTTTAGTGTAAGTAGAGATACATCCAACAACGAGACAAACTTTGTGTTATATGTGAAGTGAACTCTTGTAATAATGGTTAACCTTTGAATAATGCAGTTCCCAGAAATTTGAGGACCCAGCAGAAGGGGAGGAAACCTTGATTGCCAAATTCCAAAAGCTTCACGATGATCTCACCGCAGGTTTCCGCAATCTTGAGGATGAAACCCGGTGAATAACGATTTTTATTACCCGCTTCCTTGTTTTCCTGCTTGAAAGTGCTGAGACAGTAGAGATGATTTCGCCCTTATATATAGTTTTGTATCATTTGTTTTGTGAGTGTCCAATCATTTGTTATTCGTTATGTTTTCGGTTGGTAATAAAAGATGCTCCCTTTCGGATTGCTTTCAAAATGCTTAGGTAGCTAGAGAAAAAGGTAGGTACAAATACAATACAAGATGTTGAAGTCAGAGGTCTGACTGATGATAGAGCTTATGTTTGAGGTTGTCGGCGAGAGACTTGGCAGAATCCTGGACAGCTGCTTTGCTCTTGTCTAAGCTCTTCACCACGGCATCTTTAAGCTTCCCACTTGCCTCTTCATCTCCGCCGCCGCCGCCTGCCCGGAAACTGGAACACAGTTTCAAACATGATGACTTCATGAATTCTCTATATATCTATCTCTACACATGATATGATATGATTGCTGCTGCTTACTCTATGTTTGGAGGGTGAAACCAAGACTCGGAAGCAGTGGGCAGAGAGTGCAAACTCTTGGCTGCGTCTATTATATTTGTTGGGATTTTACTTGCTTCATCATCCACATCTCCATTTCCAACTGATACGAGGAAGAGGAAGAGGAGGACCGCGGCCTTAAACTTGTTAAGGTTATCCATTGCAGAAGTTGAAGTTTGGTTTGTTTTTTCTTTGATGGTTGATGATTTGTTTCAGTATGTAGTCATCACAACTTATTAGATATGCAACTAAAAGAGGAAAAGGGTGAGATGTTCAGTGATTGACACGTTTCAATCTAGTGTGCGTCAGCGCCGCCACCTTCCTTATTTGTCCCCTGCTAAATAGTAGTACTAAACTTTATCCGTTACCTATTTTCTTAATCTTAGCCTCAAAATTCCCATTTGCAAACAATCTTGATGTGCTTAAATGTGAATATACGTGTCATTGTTAGACGAGGTGTACTTTAATTAATTTTAGCAAAAGATAGAGTAGGGGTCAGCATTCGAGCTGTTAGGTTCGAAACTAAACAAATACGACCTGAATTTCGCTTTTTCCCCCCCCTAAAATCTAACTGCAGTACTGCACCACATCGCACTAAAATATTTCAATGTGGGTTAAGCCATTTTTTTATTTGTTTTTATTTTTTTGTTATATATTTGTGTATACTAAATTTAAATACTTTTGCATATCAAATTCGCGTTAAGTGACATCTCAATTTATTTTAGACATCACTTTCTCAATAGTCAAGTCTATGGAATTTATAAGAAACATAAAAAAGATTCAGTTCGTTCAAATTGAAATCAGATTTTTTGATTCAACCTCCTACACATAGACCAAAATAGAATTTATGTTTGAAAAATCCAACCCAAACGAAACTGAATCGAACAACAATTCAATTTGGTTGGTTCAATTTTTGGAGTTAGGTTTGGGTTTGCTCACTCCCTAAGATGAGCTTCTTTAGTATTATCATTAGATACATTCTTGTTTGGGATACAATTGAGTTGTAACAGATAATACCCCCTTTATGTTAATGGGATCAATACATATGTGACAAGTCGGCATGAATTGTGGTTGAGGGTTAAGTATGAGAAGAGTGTAAGGCAGGTTAGAATTGTGAATCACAAATATTAATATGATATTTGGTTAGTTTGGCGGATCTTGCACTTGTATTTCTTACATTGTCAGTAAAGTTTGGTTGGAATCTGGTACTCTCATTTTCACTCGAACTCCTCATGTTTGGTAAAGCTACATCCTAGTCTATTGCAAGAAAAGGAAACTTTACAATCTACATAGCTGCTTCCACTCCTTAATGCCATACATCCCAATAATGACATACAACTGCAACCAATAAACTAACTTAAAAGTTGGTTATGTTTTTGTGAACATGGAAGAATCTCCTGCAACAGGCCTTGATAATCTCCTTGCTGCTAGGGAAATTCTCAAGAGCAGCATTGAGAAATCAAAGAATATAGCCATTGCAGTTGATGAAAGTGGCTCCAGATTGAACCAGATCAGCCAGAATTTGGAGTCTCTGCAGGCTAATATCAAAGACATTGGTAGAAAATGTGCACTTTATGAGATTAGAGGGCCTGTGGATCGAGCCATCGGGCCAGCTGCAGCCGTGTTGAAGGTGCTGGATGTGGTGTACGAGCTCCAGGATTCGCTATGCGTTGATCCTCCTCGTGCTGCTGCTGGTTTGTCCACGAGCATCAGACGCCTCCAAGAGGCGCTCAAGCTTCTCGCTGATAACTGCGGATTGCTGATCCTGTGGCTCCAAGATGTGGTGTCCATCCTCAAAAGCAATGCTGCTTCTGCCGATGATTGGTATCTTGTCCGTGTCTCCAAAGTTGTCAAGATTCTCATCGAACTGCAATTATTCTGCCAAGATGGAGGAGGAGCTACAATATCGTCTGCATTTGACAGCCTCGAGATTGAATATAGACGTCTCTTGACTCAAACCGATTTCTCACATCCGACATTTTCAGAACCTGTTATTCAAGAATTGCAGGCCATTGCTCGGGTATTGGCTGCTAACAATCGCATCCACAGATGCACGTCTATTTATGCACAAGTTCGGATTGCAAAAGCTCGAGCTGCTTTGCAAGCCCTGCATGTGGATTACCTGGGCATTCAGTTATCTGAAATAGACAGTGTTCAAAATGTGGAGACATACATTAACCAGTGGGATAAGCACATGGAGTTTGTTCTCAGGGATCTGCTCCTCAATGAGTACACGCTCTGCAAGAAACTCGGAGACGATGATGATGGTGATGATGTGTGGATGAACTGCTTTGCCAAGATTGCAACTGAATGTGGATTCATTGATATCTTTGATTTTGGAAGCTCAGTTTGTAACTGCAAGAAGGAAGCAATGAAGCTCTTGAGTCTGCTCAAGATTTTCTCCACTCTGGACAAACTCCGATTGCAATTCAACCAGCTGTTTAGTGGGAAATTCTGTACAGAGATCCAAAACAAGACGAGAGCTCTTGTTAAGAAAGTTGTCGATGGGGCTAGTGAGATTTTCTGGGAGCTGTTGTCGCAAGTGGAGCTGCAAAGGGCGTCTGATCCACCACCAGATGGCAGCGTTCCAAGGCTCGTTTGCTTCGTTACTGACTACTGCAATCAGCTTCTCGAGGAGAACAGCTCAATTCTCACTCGAGTTCTTGAGATATCTCAGGTGTGGAACCAAGCTAATTTTGAGCAAGGGCTTCTCTCCAATGAAATTCACAGCACAATGAAAGCGCTAGAGACCAACTTGGAGAGTTGGGCTCAGAGTTACAACGACACCGCTCTGTCCTACCTCTTCATGATGAACAATCACTGGTACTTGTGCAACACCTCAAGAGGACACAAGCTCGGAGAATTAATGGGGGAATCTTGGGTGTGGGCGTACGAGGAATCCGTAGAGTACTACGCAGCTTTGTACCTGAGAGAGAGCTGGGAGAAACTTGTGGTGCTTCTGCATGAAGAGGGATTGACCTTGTTCCCGGGAGGCAGAGCCATCAACCGCGAGCTGGTGAAGAAGAGGATCGCCATATTCTGTGAGGCCTTCGATGAAATGTACAAGAAGCAATCAAAGTGGATACTCTGTGACAAAGCCTTGAGATGGAAGACATGCCAGCTAATAGTTGAAGCTGTTGTTCCACCATACAAGAGCTATCTGCATCGATACATGCCCGGATTAGACCATGGGACTGATGTGGTGAAATACACAGGTGAGAGCTTGGAGAACTTGATTGCCTTATTGTTCCAACCCAACATGTTTGGCAAGTATGATGGCAGCAAATGCATAGATTTGATTGGCATGACGAATGCTGCTGCTATCAGCCACTTCTCCTCCACCCCTGCTGCAGCTTAGTTGATTGATTGCATTAAGAAATCAGTAGCCATGTTAAAAATATAGTTTCACATATCAACTTTGTTACATCACATCTAGATGTTGTACTTCATCTCTTCATATATATGTATATATAGATCTGATGATATATATATAGTATTTCTGGAAGATTGCTGCATGTTATTAGCACTGTGCAATTTGATGTTTACACTTTTAAAGCAGTAGCAAAATCATCTTCAGGGTCTGTGCACATTACAAAGAGAGAAAGAAACAAACTAAATTTTCACTATTTTATCTGGATTACAAGCACACAGACCACAACAACATTAGCTCAAAAATGCTTTATATTTATGCAATCAAGAACCCCTCAAAACATTGATGTTGCAAATGCTAACTTGATCAACTAACTCTTGCAAATACAGGGATGCGTGTGTTACATCCAAAAACAACACTTCTCTACAAATCAGACCTTTGAATTGCTCTTCCAATTTTCTTTACATGTTTCACCTTGTTGAACTCGAACGCATGGAAATTCTTTTCCACTTCCCATGCAAGCTGAGACATACCGTTGAAAGATGATTTTGCGCCTTTCTCATCTCCCACTTCTCTTGGAAAAGGTATCCGGACCTCATATGCATCCTTTTGCGCTGATGTCACACGCACATCAAACCCCAGTCGATCAACCCATGCCATCTTCGCATCAACCACCTAACACAAATCAGCATAATATACACAATCAAATGGAATTCCATAGACAAAATCAATCAAATGGCTTATGACTTCAAAAGCATAAGCCATTTGTATATAGCTAAGTCTAGACTCAAGCAGCTAGTTTCAAGTTGCCAATTAAGCATGCATTCAAACCACTTGCACTTGTGTTAAAATCTCAATCCACAAAATAACAGTCAGTATTTATTTCGAGACGGCCACTAGGTTGATAAGTAACACAAATAAAGCATGCGGAACTTGGGTGAGGCACATAACATCAACAAGTTTGAAAGAGGACTGCAATACAAGAGTTAAAGATAGCCGGCAATGATGTAGAATATGCACCTGGAAATCTAAATCCGCATAAATGTTGCAGAAGCGAAGAACATCTTCTCTACTGTTAGTATTAATCTCATCCACAATCTTCTCTGCAGAGTTCCGAAGTGGATCTGGTTCAGCCAGTGCATATTCCGATGAACTTACCCAAACGCCATCCTACAGTGTGTGTTACATCATTATCATGACATTTTTTTGGAGATTAAAAATTCTCGTGCATGCATTGAATATAGGCCATCCCATACCTCACCATAATCCTCAATCTGAAGTACTCGTTCGACGTCAAGGACATAGATGTATTTTTCTTCCACTTCCTCGTTAAAGCGCTTCTTCCACGCTGAACAGAGTTTCTGTTGAACAAGGAATTCGGAAAACCAAATGAGAGTTCAAGTCTTGGATTGACAGTTGACACTCTGATGCCAATGATTAATCCTATTTCCGTTTCGCATAAAAACCTTCTCCAGGAGCAAGATTAATTAAGGACATAAAGCAGCAGAATGAAACAAATGGATGTGCAGTGCCACTTGAGATAGCAATAGCATACATCACGGAGCTGAGGATTTCGACAACAAATTAAGAAGCTCAGATCATGCATCAAGTAAAAGAACTCCTAATTTTATAGTATTACATTTACTTTTACCAGAAGAGAGAAACAATCAAGATCATCGTTCCAATTAGAGTAGACAGGCACATAACATAAAAGAGTTCAAGAAATGGGGAGGAAAAGCAGAAAATCCATACCTTCAAAGCAATCTCATCACTGGGTTTATTGAGCTTCCCGATAATTGTGCACTGAGGCGTCCTCACTCCGCATTGCTCCAACTGAATTGTATTGTACACATAAATTCGAATCAATAAATTAAGAAGACAAATCAAGATCGATGATAAATCAAGATTGTGGGAAAAGCCCACGAACCTGAACATGAAGACTACACCTCTTGTCAGCAGAAAACCTATCATTCAAACACAAGACGGGAGTTCCATTGAAGTCGAGAGCAAAGCGAACGCCGAAGCCCAAAGGCGAGCCGTCGTCAAGACTGAGAGTGGAAAGAGTGCCCACCTTCGACAATTCCACAATCGTTCTTGTAACCTCAGCTGGGAAAGGCCTGCGGTTGTCGTCATTCAACTCCAATTGCGGTGGCTCTGAAACTAGGCTAGCGGCCGAGCATTTCAACCCAAATCTGTTTCTTTTCAATGGCTTGATAAGGGAAGCACCTTTTAGTGGTGCGGAGAGGGAAATGTAAGGTTTGAGAAAATGGGTTGTGGGAAGAATCAGAATTGGGGGCGGGGGTGCGGAGCTCAGCAATTGGGCGTGAGGAGGAATCATATTCATATTACTGACTCAATGAAGATGATTCTCTCTCTCTCTCCTCTGCAACTGACTTCCATAGATGATGATAACGAAAGCTGTCGCAAGACTCGTGGTTTCTTTTTTAACAAAAGCGCTCTTTCGTATTAGCACCTTACTAATATAATTTTTATATTTTTATTTTATTTATTACTTATTTTTTTATGTAACCTAAAATAAATGTTAAAATATGTTATGAATGAATGAAGCATCAACTACACATTTCAATAGAAAAAAAAGAAACATGTAACATTCAGTTAAACAAATTTCTGCAAAAAATGTGAACTAGAGAATAGAGGTATAGAATATTGTCTGCAAAGTCCATATTGTATATCGTTCATGCAGACTTCAATTTTCTTTACTGATTCATAATTAATAAAGGAATAAAAAACTAATATCGATTACAAAGGGAAGAATGAACTCATTCAACTCTCCTCACTGGGGAAAAATTGTTTGCTAAATGATTTCCTAGCTAGCATCCAATATTGGTGTCAAAATGATTTTAAATTAATGTAAACTCGCATGTATTTTACAATGATTAGCTAGCTGAATCAGTTCTGATTAAGTATAGAGTCAATCTAAATATTTAAGTCTTTTTTTTTACCTACGTTTCCAATTTATACCAAGGAAAACAGCAGCTTCCATGCAATTGCTCTCATCAATGCATGTAAATCCTTGCAAAGTCAACAAATTAACATATGTAAGCACCAATAGTTTAGGTATAATTAGTACTGATTAGGTAAATCAGGTTGGTGTATGTAAGATATATATCATATACATAAATGCATTATATCAGGCAATGATTCTCCTGAAGTCTAACAGACATACTTGTGTATCATATTAGACTGCTGCTATTTATTTTGTGGAACAATTAAATTTCATCACAATTTCTTTGAAAGTACTCAAGAGTCAAGAGTTGTAGTTATAGATATTATAGTATGAGCAGAGTGGACTTTTACTAATTCAAGATCCCACTGAGCTAGGCTAGAATACAATAGCTAAGAATCTTACATCTACTATATAAGCTGCTGATTTGCATTATTCTAAATGAGTAGAGATTGTGATTTTTTTTGAAGATCATGTTCTTCTCAATTAGCTTATCTGTAGTGATTAGTTTAATTATGATTTTGGGTGATGCACGAACTGAATCAGCAAACACCACCTTTCAAGTTGGTGTGATTCTTGATCTGGACTCCCTAGTTGGCCGTATAGGACTCAGCAGCACGTCCCTTGCGCTGTCTGATTTCTATTCGGCCAATGCTAATTACACGACGAGGCTTGTGCTTCATGTTAGGGACTCCAAGGGACAAGCTATTGATGCTGCAGCTGCTGGTATGCTCAAAACAAACTGTATTATATTCTTCTTTCTTGATGCAAATATGTTTATTCTAATTTCTATCTAATCTTGCACCGTTACACGTTTGCAGCTCTCAGTTTACTGGCGGATGTACGAGTGGATGCCATTATTGGGCCTCAACAATCTGCACAAGCAAGTTTCATGGTCGATCTTGGAGATAGAGCAAATGTGCCCATCATTTCATTCTCAGCAACGAGTCCTGCTCTCCGGCCTTTGCCTTCTTACTTTGTCCGTGCAGCCCAGAGCGATGCAGACCAAGTGAATGCTGTTGCTGCCATTGTTGAACACTTCCAATGGAGTCAAGTTGTGATTGTGTATGAAGAATCATATTGTGGTAATGGCATGATCACTTATCTGTCCAATGCATTTCAAGAGGTCAATGCTCGAGTAACATACAGAAGCATCGTCTCTCTCTCAGCAACGGATGATGCCCTGCTCGCGGAGCTGTATAAGATGAAGACCATGCAGAAAAGAGTGTTTGTGGTGCACATGTCTATCTCTTTAGCCTCCAGATTCTTCCCGAAGGTGAAGCAAGCGGGGATGATGGCTGAGGGATACACGTGGATAGTGACCAGCGCAGTGATGGACCTACTGTTCTCGTTGGAACCGGAAGTTATTGAGACTATGCAAGGGGTGATTGGTGTGAAACCTCTGCTCCCAAAATCCCCAAAAGTGAGCTCCACTGCAGCAAGGTGGAGAAGAGAGTTCCATCATGATAATCCGAGCCTCCTCGTTCAACCAGAGCTTAGCCTCTATGGTGTGTGGGCTTATGATGCTTTGTGGGCATTGGCTATGGCGGCTGAAAGAGTTGGATTTAGGGAGCCAAGTCCCTTGCAGAAGAGGACAACCGTTTTGAACTCTTCCAACGTTTTTACTACTGAATTGTCACAAAACAGGTCCAAAACTGCTTCAGGCCATCTCAGATCTTACATTTGAAGGCCTTGGTGGGAAGTTTCATCTTGTCAACGGGCAGTTGGAGTCATCGGACTTTCAAATACTAAACGTGGTCGGGAGGGGCGAGAGAGAAGTCGGAATATGGACACGACAGGGAGTTTTAAAGGGAAGCAACTCCAGCAAAATGTTGAGAGTGTTATATTTCCTGGAGAATCAACAGTTGTGCCAAAGGGATGGGATGTTCCGGCCAGCGGTAGGAGGCTTAGGGTTGCAGTGCCCGTTGCACCCGGCTTCGCCCAATTCAATAAAGTGGAGAGAGATCCTCAAACTAATGCCGTAAAAGTGAGTGGATGCTACATAGACATGTTTGATGCAGTGATGGCAGCACTACCCTACGACGTCCCATACGAGTACGTCCCATTTGCAAAGGCCGATGGCTCAAGCGCGGGGAGCTACGACAAATTAGCACATCAAGTTTCTCTTCAAGTAAGCCATGCATTGCTTGTATATGATAGTAAATAGTAATCACTCATGACTAGTCAACTTTCCTCATCATGTTTTCATTTAATTGCAGAAGTATGATGCTGCTGTGGGAGACATTACAATAACATGGAAAAGATCAAAATATGTGGACTTCACTCTCCCCTTTTCTGAAGGGGGAGTGGACACTGTGGTGCCAATTACATACCACCATCAAAACAACAACTGGATTTTCTTGAAGCCCCTCACCAAAGAGCTATGGCTCACTGCTATAGCCTTGTTCATCTTAACCGGTGTGGCCCTCTGGATTCTCGAACACAGGTTCAACACTGCTTACAGAGGGCCTCCCTCGGAGCACGTCGGCATGATCCTATACTTTCCTTTCATGTCATTAGTGTTTGCACAAAGTGAGCAAAACACTCAATAACATCAACAACATACAGTATGATTTATTCATGTCATTAACATAACAATTAATGTGTTGGTGCAGGAGAGAAAATAGTGAGCAATCTAGGGAGATTAGTGGTAGTGGTGTGGCTGTTTGTGGTGCTAATACTGAACTCAACCTACACAGCAAGCCTCTCAGCAAGGCTAACTGTGGAGAGGCTTCAGCCGGCCATCTCCGACGTGAATGAGCTGATCAGGAAAGGTGAGTTTGTGGGGTGTCACAAAGGATCATTTGTTTGTGATCTACTGCAAGATTTGGGATTCGAGAAGGCGAAGATCAGAGGCTACGAGCATCCAGAGGAGTGCCACGATGCCTTGTCGAAGGGCAGCATCTCAGCCCTTTTTTCTGTTAGGCCATACACAAAGCTCTTCTTGTCTTACTATTGCAACAAGTACACAACGGTTGGCCCCGCCCATCAAACAAAGGGATTTGCCTATGTAAGCCAAAACCAAATCAAAACACAATAAAACCCTCTCTCTTCAGTAGTACTTGTATGTTGATTTAAGGGCTAATCATAGATTAAGGTGATCTTTTTTCCCACTTTACATCCTCACCCTTTTAACGATATTGGTTTAACAAATAACGCTTTTTGAGTGCAATTCACACACCTCCACACACATGCATCCTGAATGACTCGAACCTCCAACCAACATCGTCGATGAGGGACATCTTCCATAAAACATGATTAACTCTTAATTTAATTTTGGTACGTGGTAGGTATTCCCAAAAGGGTCACCGTTGGTGGGTGACGTCTCACGCGCTGTGATGGAGCTGACGGAGAATGGGCGGATATCTGAAATAGAAGGAGAGTGGATGAACAAGACGGGATGCGAAGCCACCGTAGCTTCGACCACCATTAGCCTGCAAAGCTTCAAGACACTGTTTGGGATCACAACCATCTGCATCACTAGTGAGGTATCTCTGCAACAATCGAGAGTCTTTGAGGAGGATCTTGAGCTCATCCAGTGCCACTACCATTTGGTCCAAACTTGGGGCCTTATGCAAGCATTTTGATGAGAGAGAGCCCAAATCATTCAAAACCAAACAAGATACTACTACAAATACAAATCACTCGTCTACCGTTGTAGTTCCAGTCGATGATGTAGATTTAGAGGCTTCACCACCGTCATCGCAGTGACATCACATTCATTCTCTTTCCTTTATCATTTTGTTTGTAACAACTGCACAGTGACAAAATGTCTCTCTTCAAAATTCGATCTCCACTTGGTATGATGTTTAGTGATGTTTGTTTGTGATAAGCAAATACTATCAACTCAATTATTTTTTAGTCATTTGATTCATTTTTACGGGTGAATGCATCCATTTCTAAAAGTAATAACTTGCCTTTCTATTTTATAGCATAATTAAAGATCTATAAACGTTCAAGGCAATTGGATTTCAAATAATCTAATCTGCAAATACTATCGTGTGTATGAATTGTAACTATAATAAAAAAAGTCGTATTGTATATTCGTGTATAAATGATAACTAGGTTGTAACCCGTTGAAATTCGACGGAAATCATTCTATGTCATGATTTGTAAATATTTTTATTAAAAAGTTAGTTTACTCGAATTCGTATAATAGTATTACTTGTTAATTATCAAAATCATTAGTTTTTTTGCCTCGTCATAAAGTTACACGATTGTCTCACCTTGTTGGAGCGTTGCATGGTTGCCTCGTCAAAATATTAC
>JAYJMF010138154.1:0-17083 GCA_036873715.1 Salvia sclarea
CCTCGCCGTGCCCAATTCCTGCTCCAACCTGCCCACAACGACAGCGTGCCCTCCCAGGCACAAAACACACAAAAACAAACACAAAGACTCGATCTAGACCTAGACGCGACACACAAAAAGACACAAAAAGAGCACAAAACCTTGGGCTCGTCATTTGCTGCAATATATATTGAACAGTAACAACGGAACAACTCCATCGTTAACCCTTAACGACAGATGTTCCGTCGTTATCTCTCGCCATTTTAACGACGGATCAGTATTCCGTCGTTACCCACCGACACTAACGACGGACTTAACGACGAACTTACAACATTTAATAAACATTAAATTTAGTTGTTGGATAATGACGAAAATTTAAAAATTAATTTCTTTTTTTAAAAATATATATATTAACGACGGATTTTTTAAAAAAAAAAGGAAAAATGATTTTTTTGTTACTAACGACGGACTTAACGACGGAATTAACGTCGAAATCTTTTCATCGTTAAGTCCGTCGTTAATTGGGCGTCCGTAACGACGGAAAGATGTCCGTCGTTAATTTCGGTCGTTATCAGCGTGTTTTCTTGTAGTGTTATACTTTAGACGTGAATACATATATATATATACATATATATATATATACATTATATATATATATATACATATATATATATATATATATATTGACTAAGAGGCACACCTCTGATGCAACCTGTCGCAACCCGTGCGGATGGTCAACGACCCGCTTTGACCGTTGACCGGCCAATTTTTTCTTCTTTTTTTAAAGAAAAGTCCATTTTTTATGATGATAAGTGCCATTTTGAAACACTAAAAATGCTATTTTATATGACTATAAGTGTCGTTTTCAATAAATAATAATGCCCCCCTTAAAAACAATAATAGAAAGGGTGACAATTTGAAACACTAAAAGTGTTATTTTATATAACTACAAGTGTCATTTCAAATAACTAATAGAGCCCCCTAAAAACAATAATAGGGTGCGGCAAACAAATAATAGGGGACGGCAAACAACAAACGGCTCCGCCTTCGCCTTCGAAAATTAATATATAGATAATGAGACCGACAACAATTTTATCTTTGAGCTCGTTCCGGGTTCGCCTTGGGCTCCCCCTCGCTCTGACTAATGGCTTAGAATAGGAGCGGCAAATAATTGATTCTTTATTATATAATTAAAGTGTCATTTTATCACACTAAAGTGCCACTTTGTATAACTAACAGTGCCAATTTGAATAACTGTGATAGTGTAATTTTGAATAACTATTAGTTTCAATTTGAATAACAAATAATGCACTATTATTTTTCCAAACCCTAGCCCATAAAACTAAACCCTAACCCCTAAACATTAAACCCTAACTCCTAAAATAAAACCCTAACCTCTAAACACTTAAAATTTAAACGTGTCATTTTGAAACAGTATAAGTGCCAATTTTTATAACTAACAATGTCAATTTGAATAACTATTAGTGTCGTTTCGAATAACTATAAGCGTCATTTCAAATAACTATTTGTTATCACTATAAGTGTCACTTTGTATAACTAACAGTGCCAATTTGAATAACTATTAGTGCTATTTCGAATGACTATTACTGCCATTTTGAATAACTATTTGTTATCATTATAACTGTCACTTTGTATAACTAACATTGCCAATTTGAATAACTATAAGTGTCATTTTATATGAATTATAAAAATTACACTTTCTTTTTAGCTTTTAAGAAATAAAGTGCCATGTTATATAACTAAAAGTGCCATGTTATATAATTAAAAGTGTCATTTATATAACTAAAAATGCATGTTATATAATTAAAAGTTTCATGTTATATAACTAAAAATATCATTTTATTATATAACTAAAGTGTCATTTTATCACACTAAAAATGTCATCTTATATAAATTTTAAAAAAAATAAAAACTGAAAAAATGAATAACTATGAGTGCCATTTTATATGAAATATAAAACAATATTACATGAAAATTACACATTTTAATTTTATTTAAATAATATAAATTAAATTGTAAATAAAAGAAAAACAGAACAAAAGCATAAAAGAAAAAAAAATAAAATAAAAAAGAAAAACGAAAAAGAGGTAAGAAAAAGTACACAGAAAAGAAGAAAACAACATGAAAATGGCAGGAAAAAAAACTTTTAAATCGCTGTGGGATTTGAGCCCACACCCTCTAGATAATGAAAGCAGTTAATGAGTACATGGAGCCATTGAGCCAAGCGGCTCAATGTGGATTATTTGCAACAAATTGTAATTAAAACTTTTAAATCGCCGTGTGAACGCCTGCCACGTAACATGCGGCAGGTCTCATAGAAATAATCGCCATTGATTAAATCAAAGTTTCGTACATATATTGTTCATTGATGCAGGGAAATGAGTTGAATGAAATAAATTAATCATGACCAATTCTAGAAGTATCTATAATGATGGATATGGGTAATGAAGCACTATTGACGTTGTCTATATATTAAAAGAGAGTCTTTACTATAAATAGTTTTTCCGCCTAAATCGTTAAACACTTAAACTATTTATAATAACTTTTATCTATTTATGGTAAATTTTGTTTAATAAATTTCTCATTAATTTTTTTCTTTTATCAATTTATTCTCTAAATTATATGATTTGATTATAATAATAAATATATGCAATATACATACATTGGTGTATATATATATACATCATACTATTCAAATCCAAGATGTATTCCTTTACTACTCCCATCACCCTTGATTATAAGGTAATGTATGTATACATCGGTGTACGGAAGTTTTTGCCAAATTAATATCATGATAAGATTTTTTAATTTGATATATAATATATAAAAAATAAAATTTAAAGGAATAAGTTATAATAATTAAAAGTTTAAAAATTTGTTAAAGTAACTATTATATTGTAAATAGTTAATTTTAATTAATCATGATAAATTTTGCACTCACGTAATTGAACAAATTAATTTGTGAATAAAATTTATCAATGACTATTAAAGTTGTATAAATTAAATTGATTGATTGTAAAAACATACTAGGGGGCCAGAACTGCTATTATATTAGGTTGCTAATAATAAGTTGTGTGATTTATATTATTACTAGGGAGCTAATTGCATGTTCATATTAATTGCTATTAATTGGCGCAGCTAATCATAAGATGTGTGATTTATAGTATGATTAGGGGGGCTAATTGGTCATCTTTAAAGTAATAAAATCATAAGAGTTTATGAAAGCTTGACAATATTATAAATAGAGGGTGTTACATACATTTCTCTCGTCAACATTTCTATCCGAATAGATCTAAAGTACCTTTTTCTCTATTTTTGTTAATGTTATGAAACAAAATTCTCATTATTATCTTTTATTTATTGAAGATCATGTCGGAGAAAATATGGTTCCAACATTATCTTTTATCAAAGAAAATGGTCATTCCAAATTAGGTTGTAAGTGGCGGTTGTTTATATCAGTTTTGCTTATAAAAGTTCCTCCATCTCAGATGTATTTGTATATACTTTATTTTTATTATTTTGTGTATTCTCTTTGTTCAACAAATAATGTATGTTTTAGATACACTTTAAATGAGTTTACATGCTACTGGCACATTGTGTTGTTTGGGATCATTGACTTTTAAAAAAAATATAATTTACACATTCAATAAAAATCGTTAAATTGATGCTATATACAATCTAGATAACTAAAGTCAAAATTAATAGAATACACTTTCTTTTGCTTTGGGTGAATTTTATTGTTTATTCACACTTAAAATGGAAATTATTATTTAACCAAGAAACTAATCAACTAAACGAATTAATAATCAAAAGGAGAAGGAAAACAAATCTCAATTAATAAATCATTGGATAACAACGATAAAGTATAATCATGTGAGAGTTAGGCTTACTACACCTCCATGTTAGTGGAATTTTTCGAATAAAAAAAGTGGTGACTAAGAATAGGAAATAATAAAAAGTCCATTAAAGTACGTACATTTACAATCAACAATATTTCTCATTATTTTTTTATACTTCAAAAAACACACAAATATGTCTAAATTATCATTATAAAAAAACATTATTTGTAAGATACAAAGAAGCATAATGATTAATAATTGATTTTTTTTAAAATATTCTTTTTACAAAATTACATTTTTATATATTTTAAGAATTAAATAACATTTATTTTATATAAAAAACAAACCTAAAACATATCATGCACAACACGGAGTGCAAATACTAGATTCAAAATTAAGGAACTATACAATATAATGATCAATTATTTATAATATAATATTTGGATTAATATTTATTTTAAATGAAAACTAAACACACAAAAATGTACCCGTGCATCGCACGTGGGCAAATACTAGTAAAAAGTTAAGAGAAAGAAGCTTAGTATATACAACTATCAACTATGTCATGTCAATGAGTTTGGTTCGAGTCCTGACAGCCGTAGTGTGGGAATTTTATTCTTCCTTATTAGGGAATAGCTCCTTGTGGGTACGAGGTACTGGGCCTCCCACCTAATAGAAAACTGAGTATCATGATTTAACATCTCTACCATACTGTCGGACCGAAGAGTGGGGGTCCTGGTGGCGAAGGTTTCGCCTTTTTGCTGCAATCTCTCACGGACAGTTACAATCCCCATATGCACTTCAAATAAACTCTACTCTAATTGCTATATTGTGCATTGTGTACGAAGAGAGAAATTGTGAAATTAAATAAATTAATTAGATTTTTTTGGGATTTGCTTCTTTCAGTTCCATTCCATACCGATTATACGACACCGTGTTGCTGCCACATAATATATATCCTATAAGTGTCGTAATACATATGAATTTTCAGTCTTAATTTCGAGCTAGCTCTTAATTACGAGAAATAATTGTAGATAGTATATTTATTTAAGAAAAAAGTTATAGGCTATCAAGTTGCCATTATCCATAAGTTTGAAATATTTGTACGGAAACACGATATAAAAATATGTAGAACTAGAAAGTCACATTGTAAATCATCACGCTCAAAATAAATTATGCACATCATTATGAACATGTATTTTCATGTTGGTATATAATTCAGCTGTCAGCCGCCGAGAAAATTTGCGGAAGGTAGAAATAAAAGGGTAAAAAGTTGTATTATCAAGTGACGTTTATTTCTTAGACTTTCTGCGTTCAAAATCTAGCAACTTGTTATAGATTATTTAAAGAGTAGAATAAAAAATAATTAGGTACATTCAGACCCATTCTCATTGTCATTGATGAGAGAGGCAGAGAGAGCTTTGACAAATATGAACGGACAAGTGTAGACGAATTATACTATTGAAAATATTCCAAAGTGAAGGGAAGGGAGGCAAGGCAATTTTCTTAAAAGGCCACAATTTGGTATCTTTTGAACTGCAACCGAGCTGCAGCTTCTCACTTGGCTTTTGCTTTCATAATCTAGCTAGCCCCTCTGTTTCACTAATTTCTGGATTTATGTTATCAAAATTTTGTCCATGTAAAATGTACATATGAATCATATGATCCCATGGCCTTAATTAAATCTAACATGTAAAAATTGACCACTACACGTACTTTTCTTTTTTTGGTTTAACATTTCTCTTTTAGGCGAAAACACTTCTGCGATCGTCTTTAGTTATTAACTACTAAGCATGATTTATTAACTTCTTATTAGGATGGATTTATTGTGCACGCATTTGAATACATTAGAATGTGCCTCTCGTTTTCTTATTACTATTTTATTTTCTTGCCAGTCATATATGACTAAGAGAAATAATTTCCCCACTCTTTTTTTGAAGTGGACTTCCCCCACTCTAATGTAATAACATACTACATGCTATACTTGTCATTCTTTCACAAAAATCCGTATATATTTTTATATGTTAATATCAAGTGTATATGTTTTAATACAAATACAAGATTCAATATAATATTGTTTAGACACAAATAATAACATAGTAGTTGAATACCAACGACTTCAACCTTTGCAAGCACATCTATATCTCAGTTCTTCAAATAAATTAAGTTGTAAATCTACCTCTCTTCATTTAATTGTGATGAGGACTCAAATTCCAACAGACCAGGAGAGAAATATTAGATATTTATGAACTGCCAAATTACAAAATAAATATCATGATTCTTGAGCAAGTATCTCAAAACAGCTCCAGTTCATATCCTACCATATGGAATACAAGAATGTAATAATAAGCCAAGTCAACAACACACACAAAACACAGTCACACGCGCATATATCTCTTGAATATACCTTTGGGCCACTTTCAGAATTAACAAATGAAAACGTCATTATCAGACATATTTTGTTCAGTAATCTCTTGTTAATCACTACCACTAACTCCTAAAGTTCAGCTGGATTATTGTGTTTGACTTTTTTGAGGGTTAAGTCGGATTTGAAGGTGAAATTTAAGATATTTAGCTAGCCTTTTTCCTCTATATAAAGCATTTGATTGCTTAGCTTTTATCTCATCTTCAACTTCTCATAACCAGCAGCTTTGAACCTTTTCTGCAAGAAAGACAAACAAGCATAAAAAGATGGTGATTAACAGATTTGTCGTTGCATCGATCCTGATTTCGTGCTTGGTTGCCACTTGCTACGGTGTTACCTTCTCTTCTCTCCAGAGGACTCTTGATGTCACAGCTTCAACTAAACCCGGCCAAGGTAATTTTCTCTCTTAATGATATATGATGTTGATAATTGTGGTATTCCTTTTGGACATAAAATGTGTCTGAGGTTCAATAATCAAGTCTAAGAAGATCCTAAATCTGGAGTATATAGAGTGATGAGTAATTTATGATGGATGCAGTTGTGAAAGCCGGAGAGGACAAGATAACGGTGACGTGGACGGTGAACACGACATACCCCGCCGGAACAGACTCGAGCTACAAGACGGTGAAGGTGGAGCTCTGCTACGCCCCGATCAGCCAGAAGGATAGGGGGTGGAGGAAGACCGTCGACATCTTGAAGAAGGACAAGACCTGCCAGCACACCATCGTCGACATGCCCTACTCCGCCTCCAACAACACCGTCACCTACACCGTCAAGAAAGACGTCCCCGGCGCCACCTATTTCATCAGGGCTTACGTCTTCAACGCCGCCGGGGAGGAACTCGCCTACGGCCAGACCACTGACGCTCACAAGGCCGCCAACCTCTTCCAGGTCGAGGCCGTCACCGGCCGCCACGTGTCCCTCGACATCGCCTCCGCTTGCTTCTCCGCCTTCTCGGTCGTCTCCCTCTTTGGCTTCTTCTTTCTCGAGAAGAGGAAGTCCAAGGCCTTGGCCGCCAAGTGATTTCTCTTTCTTTTCTTTTTTTTTTTTTTAACTTACTGTCAGAGATAAATTACTCATTGATGTATGGCTTGGCTATGGGGTAAGTGATTCTTTCGAGATGAATCATTGTGTTATTAGATGCATAAATTAATATTGTTGAATTTAATTCCACAGATTTCTGTAATCTTCTCAAGATGCATGTTGGATGAAATTAATTAATGAATCAATATTTTCTCTTTTCCAATCTCATGCTTGACACTTTCTCTTTCGGTACAAGTACATGGAATTGCTTTTTTCCTTTACCGGTGTCTTCTTTCATTGAATTTTCACAATAATAAAAAGAAATTTATAACGAGGCTAAGTCCTAAGTTTTCTATTTGTCGGACTTCAGGTTTTGTTCTTAATTTCTCTTAGTAAAACTTCATTTATGGAATTCAAATATACGTAGATTTCGGTCAAATCAAATTTCGTTCGGATACCCACCCTAGGCCTAGGCTGTAAAGGAGTAGCATATTTGAGTTTGGAAGTTCAAGTCGGTAAATGTATTACCCAACTAAAATAAGTTAATAAATACTCTTTCCGTCTAGTTCTAAATGACACAACACTTTTTATACGTGGATTAAGAAATACTTTGCAAAGTAGTGTAAAAAGTATGGATCCCACTTATTTTGAGAATGGGTCATTTAGAGTGAGACAACCCAATAAGGAAGTTATGTCATTTAAAATGAGACAACCCAATAAGGAAATTATGCCATTTAAAGTGAGACGGAGGGAGTAATATGAAATTGCCCTCTCAAAATATCTATATATGTATTGAATTGAATTGAAAGAAAAAAAGATAGATGTCAGCTGATGTTCGTGCTCTTGAACAGGACCAAATTAAGCATAAATAAGTCTAGCTTCAGATATAAATTCTATTTTATTTTATATATAGAGTAGACTAATTTACAAACAACAAACCTGTTGAGATCATCCATATATTAGGTCCCAATAAGAGTACACAACACATTATTTTAGTTAATATTTAATCTCATGAATTTGCTAAAATTGTTAATAAAAATTCACTGCATGTACACACTTTCTTTAGTTAATTTTTTTTTTTTACATGTGGGACATATGGATACTATATTGTCCGTACATCCCTTGAATATTGGAAGGAACATGGCAATTTCCAAAAGTCAATGATAATGAGAATGACAATTTGGAGAGGTCGAACTACTATGCTCATGAGTCATGACAGAAGTTTAATGCTTTGTTTACCAGTAAATTAATTAGTGTGGCGTCTACGACTCTACACTCATAAATAATATTATCGTCTCCGTTACCGTTAATTTAATTGTTTGGTTTAAACAATATTGTCATGCATGTTTCGTATTACTGTTATTTGATTTAACATGAGACCATGCATACCTGTTCAAATAAGTTCAAACTAACATAATTGAATCTTCCATAATCATAAGATATATTAAAGACCCATTTGAAGTGTAGCGTACCCTATAATAAATGGTGTGAGGATTATCTTGTGTTATTTTTGAAAAAAGTAGTTCTTCTTCGTAAATTTGTTTAAGATCAAAAGTTCGTTTGACGTACACTAAATATTTTTGTGAATTAAGAATTAGAACAGGTCAACTGAAAGATAAACACTCAAATTAAAACAAAACAAATAGAATATGCAAGTCTCAACTGCAAGCTGCATGTTTAATATATACTCCACGTAGACCCATCATAGATTATACAGATGAAGTATTCTACAACACGCAAGAGGAGCCACTTATGTGAGTTGACCTATTGGCTAAACTTCTTAAAATAATTTATAAGTCATTTTAAGAGTTTATAAGCTATTTTAATTACCCTCTTAATTTATCTATGGAGTGGATGATCTCGAGATTGAATTTCAAATCATCATAATTAACCAAAATTTACTAATAGAGCTACATAGAGCACAATCTTCATCCTATATTGGTGAAGCTACCCAAATTTATAAGCACAGCCATGAATATATAGTGCTCAGACGTGTTTTGAAGAAGTGCAAGATAAGTTGAATAAACTATGTTCTGATTGATGAAATCAAGGTACATTACCTCCCTTCTTTTCCTACTTTACATTACTTGGAAATCTTTTGTTCATTCACAAAGCTATATATACAATAGTTTGACCATAGTAGTACAAATCATCATAAACAAGCATATCATGAACATATATATATTACTCAAATAGCTGGCATAAATTTCAATGAACTTCTCAAATACAAGAATTAATTGCCTCTAGCCCCTCCATTAGTATAAATCACAAAATAAAAAATATAGCTTCAAAATGTGCACAAAGACAACATTTCAGAACTATCAACAACACTATTGAAGAAGAAATCAAGAATCATGTATATGCACATGGATCAATCACTATTCAGTCATCAGATAAACACACACCATGAAACATGAAAAAACATCGGTGTACATGATCAACTATGGCCCGTAAACCATTTCCTGAGTCATCAATCTATCCGTACCGGACAGCAGCAAGCCATTACGGTACAGATCAATGTGCCCAAAAGCATTGGTCCCCGGAGGGCACTCCAAGGCAGCCTCAAGAATCCGGTGGTGGACCCCATGCGAGTCGACCGAGTAACCCCCCTTGTGATCATGCCCTGCAAGGCAAACCTTCACACAATCATACCGATGTATCAAGTCCATCACCTCGTTGTAGTTCCAAAGCAGTGCCTCATTAGACGATGCCTGAGGATCCAGAGGCAGATGGCTGCATATCACCACCTTCTGATTCAAGCTCGTTGCATCTTGAAGTACTCCATCCAACCACTCAAGCTGCTCTTTCCCTACTGCCCCATTGAACATGAGGAACCTCCTGTCCCTTCCAAGTAGTCCATTTGGACTGTTCTTGTCCGCATTTGGATTTCTCTCCCAAAGAAAATCGACAGCCTTAACTGCATTCAGATGATCCTCGGGCCAGCCAATGGCACTGATATCATAGCCATCAAGGACTACAAATCTGTATTCTGGCACAGGGGAGAAATCATAATAGGCATGGAGATCGCATGTAGGGATGTTGAGCATAGGTAGCAATGTGTCGCGGGGGAGATTGTATAGACAGTGGTTGCCTATCATGTGATATATAGGGCCATTGAAGAGGCTGAATTCATTGACAATATTCTTGACAGCATCTAGAGATTGATCTTTGGGGCAGTATCCATCAACTATGTCCCCAAAATTGATCACGAATTTCACTTTTCGTTCATTCCAATTCTCGACTGCCCTTTGCAGCACATGGAGGCTGTGCCTGTAGTAGCGAGGAACACCAAGAAACGAGCGGCCATCTGGGATGTCAGCATACTGGACATCGGATATTACCCCGAAGGAAGCTAGAGGCTCTTCTCCTTGTAAAGTGATAAGCCCATCTGCATAGCCCATTGAGCAGCAAAAAAAACAGCGCCCTGAAAAATGGAATATAGTGATGTTAACTTGACATTTTTGCAAGAAACTCAACTTCACAACTACTACATACATACATGGATACATGATTACATGCACAATTACACGAGTTGCTACTTCAAACTTCGAATATTGTAAACCTACCAAGACTAACACACTCCTTTTATACAAACTATCTTGATTTCATCAGATGCAAAACTCGCATATACATCAAAAAATAGACTGTATTTGCAGTATATTCAATCAAAATAGTAGCTTTGCTATAACTACTTGATTATTTTCATTAAAACAGAAGTAGCGGTGATTGGATAGATAAGTTCCCACATTCTAAAATAGAAACGAAAACGAAGCAAAAAGGTAAGGCTTGAAGAGAAAATTGGCTACCATTAATACTGATCGCCATCATTCTATGATTCTGGAGCAGTAGAGTTCACAATGTTGAATGCAGTTGTTCTAAATTCAACAGGATCCCTTAAATTCTTTGTTTTATATCACACATGGATTTAGAATGTACTATCATATAACAATTTTTTTAGAGGAAGAAAGGGTCAAAAAGGAAATAAATAAGGAAAACCACATACACACACACAATTGGTGTTATTAAACATAATAAAAGATCAGTTTTTGGGATTTAAATGAAGTTCCAGCAACCAAAGTTTATAAACAGACAAATAAATCACGTGATTCTTTCCCTCAACGACAGAAATATGCAATGTACGTAAATTCCTCAAATTCCTTCACCAATATTGTGAAATTACTACGAGAAATTCAAAAGCTGCATATACGAAGAAAATAAAGCAGGAAAGAATATGGAGATTAAAAAAAACGCAATAATGCATGAAAATCAATTGAAAAAAACAGATAAATATAACAAACAAAAATAACGTACCCTTCTCCAGAAATCAAAGCTCCAAGTGCTGAGATTGAAGAGAGGGGGAGCAGAGAAGGTGGGTGCAGCGTCGTAATATATATGAGAAAGCGTCGAACGACGTTATTCCCTCAATATATGCCGAGTGCTTTGGTCGGTTACCTTAATTTTATTCCAATAGAATTATTTGGATAATCTTTATACGAATTTGAGTTGAACCCTCCGTTCACGAGTAGGAATGCAATTTAATCTAACGTAGCCGAACTAAATGTGGAAAAGTTTTGAGAGTTTCATTCATTTATTAAGCAAAAAGAAAATTAAGTTTTGTTGGTTCACGAGTTTAGTCATAGTATAAAGCAACTTTACTCTCAAATAAATGTATATATAAAGCAACTTTTTGTTTAGCGTATATTTTAATAAGAATATTTACATTTCCTAAAAAATGTGATATAGCTACGGGAAGTATGATATAAGCTACGTATTAGATTAATAATTCTATATTCCGAGCTATGTATAAGATAATAATGAATTTATCCATGAATAATGACGTCTTATCTCGAAATCGATCAATCATCCTAAATAAAAAGATTAAGTAGATTAAATACTAATATCATTAAAAAAACTATGCATCACTATTTCATACCAAAAGAAAGGAATTGATTAGAGAGACTAAATACGAATATCATTAATTAGATTGCAATAATATGAATTGCGTGAAAAATAATAATGAACTTGCTCAACAACTATTGAAATAGATATTGCCAAACTCATCCTTAACTTTCAGCAAGGCTATGCGCAGCGGCAAATGCTCAAGCGCACGAGGTGCGGCCTTGCAAGCGTCAGTGACGCTCGCGTGCTGTTGCCAAGCGCCTCAAGCGCAAGCGCACGCTTTCGCCAGAGAGCACGCGACCCGAGCGCCTCAACCCCACCCCACCCCCCTCCCCCCGCGTCGATCGATCATTGGCCAACGGTATTTCCGTTGGCTTTTAACCGTTTTATTTTATTTAAATTCTTCATTCTATAAATACCACCACAACCCAATTTAGTTCACTAGCGAGCTCCGCCTTAATTAACCGACACAAATAGTTTGGCAACCCCACTGCTAAGTTGCATAACAATATAACATCATCAAACAACACCAATATTAAGACCATATCGTTACCGCTAAGACAAACTGAGGATACGATCGCACAGCACACCCTTCTTCTCCTGCCCTTGGATTGATTGTCATTTAAATATATATATTCCTTTTCACAAGTCACGTAAAACCTGACAATGCCGGTTACTTTTCATAATAAGCTCAATTGATAAAACAATATACTTATTAATTATTTAGAGAATGATAATGTCAAGCAACTTTAAGTTCGATCAATCCATCAAAATATCATAAATTACCTTTAGGTGTTCTTTTTTATCCACACTATCAGTTGAAATAGATGTCCTTTGAAAAAGTATCTTCTGTAACAGGTTGTATATATAAAAAACTGGAAAATAATATTACGAGAATACAAATGACTACATTTTAATCGGAAACATGATTTGGAAACCTCTTTATTAGGAGAAACAGACAGAACCATAAACCAGAAATGGCAGTTGGTGGCCTCCACCTCTTTATAGTATTTAAAAGTACGTTTACATAGCATGAAAATCAAATAAAAAATAAAAAATAACAATTTCACTTGAGCAGGTCAACCCCCCCTGTAATGTGGACTATATACAATTTCACTTGAGCAGGTCACGATTTCATCCTCAACCTTTTCATCACAATAAGAGCACCACATCTCGGTGCATCACAGCCATGCCTCGTAAGGGGCCAAGTTCAACTCTAACAACACGGCGTTGCTTCATCTTGATCTGGCACTGGCACGCAACAATACACTGTGGCTCCCTAATGTTCAGTATCTCCTCAGGTGATCCCTCGTGAAGAAAGGGTGCCGTAGGGCTTCCTCAGCTGACAATCTTTCGGAGGGTTCATATTTCAAGAGTCCTTGTAATAGATTAATTAGATCTCCAGCTGAGTGATCTACATGTTGCATTATCAAATTCTGAAGCCTAGGAAGCTTCAGCACGGATTTTATACTATCCCTAGATGCTGCTCCCTCCGGCCAATCTAACCTACCCCTCCTAACGTACTTTTCAGCATGTCGACTGGAAAACAAAGTCGCGAACAAAAATTAGTTAGTAATTTTCATATTAACTACACCACTATTAGGAGAAGAAGGCAATATCTTACTCTGCTTTCTTCAGCATATGCTGGGGAAGAGGTCCAAGGACTCTTTCCATCATTGCAAGGTGCTCCAAATTTTCATGGGTTTGAAACAACGCTTCACCCTACAAGCAGTGATGGGGTCAGTGTTGCATACTACATAAAAAACAGCCACATACGCCAGTAGGATGCACTAGTGAAAGAATACCGAGCAGAGCTCCACCAAGATACAGCCAACACTCCATACATCACAAGGGTAGCTCCATCCAAGACCTACACAGCCAAAAAAAATTCAGGAACTCCGACAGGGCAATGTATTAAAAGAGGATATCCAAATACACTCATTATTTTATTAAATCCACTACCTAGGATAACCTCAGGAGCTCGGTAATGTCGAGTAGAAACAATATACGACTGGTCCTGCCTGTCATAGGTAGTGCTACCAAAATCAATTACCTTGATAGCACTAGACTTTGGAATTCTCTTGTAATATGAGCTATCCTTGGGTGACCTTGAAAGACCCTGATTACCAAAATAATATACCATGAAACAAATATTACAGCCAAAATGAATCTCAACAAATAATACAAACTAAATTATCAACATCCTAAAGTATACTCAATGAAGGATCACGCAAGCTACCTTGTAATCAGGAACCTTTACATAATCCGGTGAGACGAGAAGAATATTTTCAGGCTTCAAGTCCGTGTGGATGAGGTGCAAATCATGCATAACTGAGGTAATAAAGAAAAATTCAACACAGAAGAGCAACACCAAATAAGAAAGCTTATACCTATTGTGGTTAAGTGAAAGAAATTATAACTAATGCAGAAGGGTGATTTATTCATGCAGTAAGTAAGACTAAAGTGGTACTAATGGGAGAAACTATTTACACACATGCTACACAATCCAACAGTTGTCTGCCAATCTCACGGACAAGATCAATGGGAAATGAGCGATAATTGTTTTTGCGTAGGAAATCGTATAAGCTTGGTCCAAGCTTCTCAAAGACCTGTTGAAACCATATAAGTCCACGGACAACTTTAACTCCCATAATATTTGTTAGGTTGGGGAAATCAATCCACCAAATCAATTATATACTTACAATACAGATATGGTTACGATAGTCAAACCAGTTCCGTATTTGAACACAACTGCAAGGAATAAACTTGTTCAACCTCTGCAATCATACACAAAAGCCCAAAAGAGTGGCAATGTCATTATAAAGTACAAGTTAAGAACTCACCGGTTGCCACCTTTGTCATGTCTACCAAGTTGTTGGAGCACATCTATCTCAATCATTGCTGCTTCACGGTATTTCTTAATTCCACGAACAATCTTGACAGCTACCATTTCCTTTTTTTCCCTATCCCAGCATTCCAAAACCTGACCAAAGGTTCCTGCATTTCATATAATTAATTAGATCAGGCAAATAAAGCAAAACATGGGAATAGAAACCCAATAACGAAATTGAACTTACCTTCACCCATCTTGCTGTGAATCTTGTCTGCGAAGAGAGCGGAAAAACCATCAGCACAAGAGTATAATATTATGTGAAACATACATGATACACTTAACATCACACATTATCTTTTACTTCAACAATACAAAGAACTTCTTTGAATCTTTAAAAACTAAAATATTACGCTATACTCAGCACTATTTGTAAATTCAAGTTTCATCAAACACTCAAATAAAAACCCAAAATTACAATATGAAGCAAACATCAATTAATCCACACAACCATGTAAAGACAACAAAAGTAATGACAAGAATAACATGTTCTTATGGTGGTGAAGGTAGTTACAGCGAGAAGTTAAATTATCTCCGATCTCAAACATATAATGGCCATCTTTGTCATCTTCTCGCAACGGGGGAGAACCATTTCGAGCGAAGCCCTTAACAAACAGAGAACTAGATTGGTCCCAGATGGTTCTTGAAGGTGCATAGCTCGTCACGTTTCCAATCTCTTGTCCAGAAAAGAATCCTAGCTGAGCCTACACACAGCCATCCATTCACATTTTCCTCATCATCAAAAACACTTATTTTGTTTACCTCCTTGGTACCACAAGGTACCACACCGACACAATTACCCATACATCAACTAAGAACTAAAAAGAATATATATTCCAACACAATAACTAATCCGAAAAAGAAAAAAAAATCCAATAACATTAAAGACCGCGAAGATCTCGAACAAAAAAGCAAAAGATCAGATTTTTATGTACCAACGAATCAAATCTGCTGCAGTTATATTTACATCTAAAACTCGCCAAACAGAAAACAATACAAATTTCCTCAAATTAAAACAAAAGTGAACCATCTAATTTATTAATCGAGCTACTCCAACTCATACATAACAATGAAATATTGGCAAAACCACAAAAATCATGTCAGAACAATGATAAAATTAACAGATCTACGAGTATTACATCCCGGAACCATGACGTATAGATAAAAACATTTATTCATACCTGATCCCATAAAAACCAAAATTTTCCATCAGATCTACAAAAAAATAAAGAAAAAAAGGGAAAAAATTACGAATTCACGGATTTGATCGGGAATAACCTGAGGGCCTTGAGGAAGAACATCCCAGCCCAAACGAGGCCTCTTTCTCGGCCGGCGATCCATCGTCAGCTCAGTCACGCGTTCCATCTCCATCTCGGAACAAGACGAAAATTCTAGAGAGAGAATGATTTTTTTTAGAGAGAGAAAAGTCTAGGGTTTGAAGAGAGAGAAGACAGCTGCAAGATAATCAACTGACGCGTGAAGATGCTACCTAATATTGACCTAACGTTGCGTGCCGAGCCAATTTCGTCGAAATCCGACCGTACACGTGGAGCTCTCACGGCTTCTGCTTTATGTGGATGATTCCTCTCTTATCTTTAAAGAAACATAAAAATCTGGGCCACATTTTATTCTATTTGGGCTGTTCTGCATAAAATGAATTTTATTTTGGGCCTATTAAGCTGGAATTATTATTAGAGGTTTTTTGGTGGGCTGTCATAATTTATTTTTATGATGCTTGTTTAAAAGTGTTTAATGTTTTTAACGTTTATAGTTTAGGAAAGAATTGTAAGTTACGGAAAGGAAATTATAGCTGGAAAAATGAAATTGGTACGATATCTATTTATAATTCCAATTTCAAATATTTGTGACACCTAAACTTCCAATTCTCTCTACATGTGCCACATCACTTTTCCTTAATTATAATTCTTTGAATTTTCCTTATACATAATAATGATGATTATCAAATCTAATTCAATTCCATTATACATATATACAACTTTCTATAAT
>JAYJMF010138375.1:0-17078 GCA_036873715.1 Salvia sclarea
TATATATGAAGCATCAGGGTTTGTTGAAAAACTTTCTCCCTCTGTTAAAGTTCCTTTTGTCACAACAGCACATATCTCGCGTTTGACAACCTGGATAAATCAGCAGTAGTTGTTAAACGTCATGATACAATAAAGAAGTTCTTCTATGAGTTCGGGGAGTGATTTTATTTAGTAAAAATTGAAAGAACAGTTCACTCGATGACCTTATCCTTGGAGCCATTTTCTTTTCGACGAAGACCAAGCTGTTCAGGAGTCTCTGTTTGCTCCACAACAAGAACTCGATAACCCTATTAAAGTTTAACAATCAAAATTAAAATAACTAAAGACTGAACTAGGGTATATTAAAAGCAGAACCTTTTACAATGCAAAACAACCTTTTTAGCCAGCTTCTCTACATTGATGGTGAAGTTCTTCTCTGGAAATCCACAGTGAGGTTGCTCTCCCTAACAGCACAAGCAACTATCGCTTAAAAGCTTCGAATTTAAGCGCTAATATAATCAAAAGAGCAAATCTATATGTGACTTGTAGAAGTCTCAGATGTGCAATTGTATGATCAAGATTCTCTCCTCATCCAAATATTACAAGCATGCCAACATAAATAAACAACCAAGTAAGTCAAGTACCTTCATATACTGCAAGCCAAGTTCTTTGGCTCCAACATGTGCATCCATCTCAAAAAGTTCATAAAACTTGCCCATCTGGTTCAACAATAGAAATACAATCATTGCAAATCTTGCAATGAGTAACCAAGTCGATAACTTTTGCTATCTAATATGAGTTATGCTATACCTTGAAAAAAAGAACTTTGTCCATATGCTTCGACTTAAACTCCCACCATTGCCGCTACAATTAGTAAAACACATCAGATAAACTATTTGAAGATATCCCCGAATAGGGCTAAAACCAGCTAATATGAAGAAATCAATTACCTGGCCACCCGTTAAATTCTTTACAAAATTTGGAGGCATGTATAAGGTTCTAGGATCATACTTCTCATCGCCAGGACGCCTTCGATTGGCATCTCTACGATCTCTGCTAAAGATAGACGTATTTCAAATTCGTTCCTAGTAAAAGTAAGCAAATGCATATCTGACTTAAATACTCCCTTGTAGAAGGAAGGTCAAAATTATCTAACAACTTACGTCTCAAGGAAGTACAATTTCTCCGAGTCACGTTTGGCAAATCTTTCGGTCGTGTCTACCATCGCAGGGCTAACCAGAACGGATGCCTTTGCACCTGCAATGACATAATTCCATCATATATCATTGACATCATCTAAAGTTAAGCTGTCACACAAACACACATCTTATCAAATTAAGGAGCTATTAGCAATAACCAATAAGTATTAGTGCTTCCATTTCTACACGATAAAAGGCATCAGGTTTACATTTATTACTCAAAGCTGATACTGCTTATCAAATCAAGGTACACAACTACAAACACAAAACTCCTAATTTCTTTTGCTTTAAACAATAGCTCATCACAAACATAACGAGAACACGATGACTATATTTTAAAAGGAGGAAAACTCATCACTTACTAAAAGCACTAGCAAGGTTAATAGGTTGGATCAGCTTCTCAGCCTTGCCTGAAGGAGAAAGCTTGGAAACACTATTCTTCAAATCTCCACCATTTTTCCCCTTTTTACTAGCAACAGCTTCTCCTTCACCCCCTTTCCGTTTCCTCGAGCTCGTATTCTTCCTAACACCAGGGCTTCCACTTTCCTCTTCCTCTTCTTCCACCTCCAAATCCAAATCCTCCAAACAATCCTCCTCTTCCAATTCTCCATTCCCTACCTTTCCCTCCCAATCCTCATCATCCGAATCATCTTCCAATTCTTTGACATCAACCTCACCACCCTCATCTTCCTCATCATCATCTTCCACCACCGAAAACCTCCTCAACCTCCGCAGCTTCTTCTTCACCGGCTCCTCGACCCACTCCACCTTCTCCACCGACAGATCCAACCTCTCCTCTTCCGCATCATCATACTGCACCAAATGCTTCCCCGATTCCGCCTCAAACGCCTTCACAACACCTTCGTACCACGACTTATCCAACGGCCAATATACCTTCACCCTCCTATCAACAACCTCCGCGCCGTACGATTTCCTCTCCGACTCCGGGATAGGTTTCGGAGCCGAAGCAGCGCCCAAATTGGGGGTGATGACTAGGAGCGGCTTCTTCCGCTTCGAATTGAGAGGAGAAGGAGTGATCGGGCTCGGCCTCGGGCTAGGGCTCGCGCTGGGGTTAGGATTAGGGTTTAGCTTGGAAATAACCGGCGACGGCGACGGCGATTGTGATGGAGCTGCTGGAGATGATCCCGAGGGGCTCTTGCCGAAGAATGCCGTGATTTGACGCTGCTGATTCACTAGCGGCGACCGGCCGTTGCTCGCCTTCTTCGCCGGCGCCATCCGATTTTTTACGAGCAGATTATGCAACGCTTGTGTCAATCTAGAGAGAGAGAGAGAGAGAGGAAACCTTCAGTTGTAGAGTGAGAGAGAGAGAGGGAGAGATTTAAGAGCGGGAAAATGGAGATACGGATAATAGCTAAGAAGAGAGGGAGGGAAGAAGGCGGGAAAGAAAATGGCGGAAGCGCGTGAGTTAGCCGATTATTGGCGGGAATTAGGGGAAGGGAGGCGCGTGCGCTTCAACAATCGGAGTTTTTTTGACCTTTACCCTTTCTGGTAATGGCGCTTAAAATAAAGAAAATTCTTTTTAAGGTAATATGAATTGAAGTCACTATTGTGGTCTGCATGTGTATTTGATTGCATGATCAATAATAATACCTTTAGGTTGCGTTCTCTTTGATGGAAAATTATCATGTGAAAAAAAGGGATAAGAAAATATTTTACCTTTAAATTTTCTCTTCTTTTCCATCCCCTTATCTAAGAAAAAGAATTTTACTCTTTCTTCCTCCTCATTTTCACTCCAATGGAAGAATAATATTTTTACTCCTTACAAGTGGGATAATATTATCCTTCCATTTGAGTGAAAAGGAGGAGGAAAAAAGAGTAAAACTCCTTTTTTTAGAGAAGGAGATGAAAAAGAATGAAAAATTTAAAGGACAAATGTTCTCTTTTCCCTCATTTTCCCATAATAATTTATCCATCAAAGAGAACAGAGTCTTAAAAATAATACTCCATCGGTTCAAATAAGAATGACACTCTTTTCATTTTGATTTGTCACTTTAGTAATGGTACAATTTTAAAAAAGAAATAATTTTGTCTTAGAAAATTAGCCAACAAAAGTGACTATACTTTACACAGAAAAACACCACTTTCTTATCTATGTGCTGAAAAATAGTGTGTCAAGTTTAATGGGAGGGAAGAGATAGTAGTACAAATGTTCATTTTTCTATTTCAAGTACATATGTTTATAATATGAAGAATTATATGTTCTTCGTCCCACTAATGTCTTTAAAAAATGGGCACATAATTTTAAAAAATGAAGTGACAAGTGTAAGGTGATATTGTCACATAGGATTTATATATATTTTGTATCTAATTTTTTACTGATTAGAAGATTTGAGATATTATAAATAAGCTAATTCAAATAGGAAATTGAGACGTTATTAGTGGGAATGATTGAATATGAAATATCACGTGATATCATCTGTAAGTTTTGTTGCATAATTTGAATTATTTTGGTGTTCGATTGTAAACTTGTATTTGGATTTGGTTTTTAATTGATCTCACAAATTTTGACCCGTTAAAACGAATTTTCACCTACATTGCATCTTTTACAAAATTTACTGTGTACAACATCATTTCTTTTAAAAAAAAAAAAGTACAACAAAATCAAGAAAAAAGCTTTTGTGTTGGCCACAACAAATAGCAACGAAACAAAGAGGCAACAATGAAAAATGTTCAGAATTAGCTGATAATTATACAAATAAGTTAGAAGAAATGTGATCAGTTACAGTCCTTAAAAAATTGTCTCCGTATAAAAGTTTTTTTTAAATAAAAAAAAAAAAAAAAAACACTAAGACTATTCCCTTTTAACATCTCATACAGCAGATAGGATATGGCATTTTTCACCAACAAAAATTGGATTTTTGCATTTCTCAATTAATAAAGAATGCAGACCGTCACAAGTCGGAGAATATTTCAGCGAACCATTTTGACAGGCGGCTCATCTTCTTCATGATTTCTGGATTCCTCTGAAAGTAAGATTCGGCGTTTTCTCGCATCACCTCGACGTCGTGCTCCATAGCCTTGGCGCTCCGGTAGTAGTCGTTTTCCACCCTCGACTTGATGATATCGGGAGATATTGGAACCACAAACCTGCAACGTTTCCATCATTAAGGGGGGGCTTACTTTGCACAATAGGATGATAGATGAAAATAATCCAAGCTAATCTAACGTTTTACTTGTTTGACCATTTTATCCTTCAAACAATCATATATTTTATCAATCTGGCCTATCACTCAGAGTAAACGCTCCCTAAAACACGGAACGTTGATTTGTACCTGTTCACGAAATCCGATTTCTGTGCGACTTCGTTCAATTTGATGATGCCGTACCTATCCTGTAACATCGATGACAGATTGAAATAGCACGTTTAAGAAGAAACGCTAATGTATTGGAAGAGGAGAGGAGAAAGAAGGGAGACCTTGTCTTTACTAGCTTTCCGGAGTAACTTATTAAGAGAATTTAGGATCTTCTCTTTGCTCTCGAAGCAAATCCGAGGCGGTTCACATAACCTATCGGGATCGTGAAGCTCCCAAGGGCAGTGACGATGGGGTTCAGCATTGTCGTTCTTATACTTGACATGATATCTCTCCCATGGGCTTCCTGGGAAATCGATAGATTTGTCTTTGATAGCAACGATGCGACCTTCCCACCAAGTGCCACCTTGCTCGCTATCATCTCTCCACCACACGAGGCACTTATCTCTAGCGGTCCAGCTTCTTCCCACAGCTGCTTCGTACCGTGACCTTTCAACAATAAAATCTGGGAAGTCCAGTTCAGGAAGTGTCAAACGAAATTTTTCGCCAACTACACTACACGATGCATCTGCGAATGTGAGTGTGATTTCGCAACAGCTCTCTCCAGAACCAGGACGTGGCACATACTTTAGCTCTTCAACTACACAAATTTCGACGGCTCTAACCGCTTCTTTATACCTCATCCAAGGACCACGACCACGCTGTTGTCCACTGCAGAGCTCTAGGTACTCTTGATGGCCCTGCGAATTATCAAAGGCTAAAGACTTCAGTATATAAACAAGAAGAGTAAAATATCAAATTCAGCTCCTATACCTGTCGCAAGTACACAACTTCATCCCCAAGCTGAGGGATGTAGCGATATCCCTCCTCCTGCTCCGACAACAGCAGCCAGTTAGTTTTCTTGAGCGTTGGGTGCTTGTTTTTCTCCAAAGAAGAACTTGCGTCTCCCCTGTAGTAACCTTCTCTCTTGTTAATGGAAGACTTGGGTCTTCCAGCATGTTTGGATCCCCACGATTGGGAGTTTGCAGCAGGTTTCCTGAAGGATCTTTCAGCACTTCTTGATGTACCCGGTTGTAGATAGTCGATACCCATCTCCGAAGTATGGTTAGCAAGACCATTCTCCTGAGATGTAACTTTCAACCTCAAGGATCTAGCTCTACGAGCTGAATCAGTTGCCAAGTCCGGCGATTCATATTCTGCCTCTTCATAGTGAGGGCTGATATTCGGATAACTATCATCAAATCCATCACCATTCATATGGAAATTCGGACTGTAGTTTGGCTCGTCTGAAAATTTTTCCGTCATTAACACTGGTAAAGCTGGTTCTTCCTCAACAACATTAGATGTTGACTCAACTCCAGCACCTGTGGAACCATCTGAGCGGTTCAAACCTGGAAGTCTGGAAGGAGAGTCCTCAGGAACTTTCATCGATTTTATCTTTATTTTAGTGAATCTCATTACGGATTTATTTTGAGGTTCAGAAGTGTATTTGGCATCGATGGTGAGGCTGTTAGATCCACGAAGATCAGAAGTGGATAAATCTGTTTCTGTAGCACCAAATTGCTTGTTAGACACATCAGAGCCATTGTCAAATTGCAGGCATCCATTAGTTCTCACAGCATGCACATTCGTTGACATGAGATTTCCTAACTGTGCTCCGTTTGATGTGCCTGTTTCGGACTTTTCCCAATTCACCCTGTTGCTATCACTGACCTCGTTAGCTTCTATTGCTTTTTCATTATCTTCCGGCTGCCTCTTATGGCTTTCAGTCCATTCCTTATCGACCACAATTGCAGAAGATGAAGCTAGATTCCCAGACACGGCATTGAACCTGTCTTCTCTGGGGTTTTCTTCACAAACTCTCGAAGTTGAAGATGCAACAGTAGTTTCACTCTCCAGTTGGCCTACATGGCTCCCGGACAAGGTAGGTGGCTTACGATTGAGAGAAAACTTAAGCACCAATTTTTTCTTGTTTCCCCCATTGATCTGACTATCAGGGTGGTCTAGACAAGGTTTGACTAATCCTTCAGACTTATGTGAAGATGTCGTGTATTCTCTTTGCACATTCATCAGGTTGTCACTTTGTTCTTTTCTCTGAATGGACAAATCTTCCAACGACAACTCGCTGTCTGACGTCTCACCTGCTGAGTCTTCTTCATCATCTTCATCTGTACTAGTTTCTGGGATCTGGCAAAAGTTATTGATAGCGTTACGTGCAGCAACTCTTTGAGGTCTCGATGACTTTGACTTGGTAGACTTCCTTCTGGAGGTCCTCAGAGAAACGTTCGACTTTTTATATCTTTTACTTCTGGATGAAGAACCCTCTTGTTCATCCGGAACTCTCTTCTTAACACGTCTACCAGAAGCAGTTCTATGCTCAACCTGAGAATAAACAGGGAGCTCAGAGAAAAGCAAAACATACTAAAATATTGATATTTTGGGAAATCAAGCTTACATCGTGAAAAGACTTTTTCCTTTTTGATCGGCGCATACTATCTCTTGGGTTTCGTCTAATCCTGTCTTCTTCACTACAGGCTGAATCACTGGAGTTGCCATCACTAGGACAAGTTTGCTCATCACTAAAATTCTCTTCAGTGCCATTGTATTCCGAGTCATTGTCATCGTGTATGATTTCATTTTCAGGTTCCCAGAACATAGCATCCATGACGTAATCTGGCAGTGGTTCAAGTACTACATCCAAATCTGGTAAAGGTAGTATCTGAAACTCTTGGCCCATCCCAATATCTGTGCCGATAGCAAATTTAATGGATGAAGGGCGCCACTCGATTCCCAGAGCACCAAGCCGCCGTTGCTGATATGTACTTTGGTAAGGTTCTGGGTATGGAAGCATGCCTGTGATACCAGTTTGTCAGGTGTGTTACCCAAACCATTAACACTTTATATTTGAGGTAAAAAATATGGCAGACAGAGAAAGTAAGCAACATGTGCACTAAAGAATGATTACATACTTGAATCACATAGGGGATCTTGAACATTCCTCATATATGGTACAAGCTGTGTCTCCTGCATCAGATCCAGATATTTGAGATCTTTGATAAACAAGAGGATTAATATGTTATGAGACTAATCCCTTTAATTGAACTACTCTTAATACAAATTATAGATTAGGTACTCCAAATTGTCAACCACAAAGGTGGAACAATAATTCAATCACCAATAGTCTGTAGATGCGGCATTGCCAGTCCTACAAATGTCATCGGTAAAATTGTTTTCCCGTGTATTATACGGAATTGGACAGAGAGTAGGATATCAGAGTTTCAGAAGCCAAATATTAATTACTGAAAACTAAAAATCATTTGACGGAGAATGTGAGTGTAAAAAAAGTATTAGTAGAGCTCCAAAGGAACAATGACTACGAGCACCGTAAAGATATTCTTAACCTGGTCAACAACATTGCCATGAGTGTCCTGAGCAAGTGGTCGGTAATCCCCAAGGAAGAACTGTTAATTTTACATTTACATAGTCAGAATCATGCATAGGACCAAAGAAACCCAACAAACAATGAAACCAAGTATCATCTTTATACCTGATCATATTTAGCATCTTTCTGGGACTCTCCTTCACCTGTGTTCAGCAGGTATATTTGACCTACATCATCTGAAAGCACAATTGATGTGCCATCCCTGGTGACATGGCAAGTTTATTAGCAAGGACAAAACAATAAATTCATACAAGAAAAAAAAAGGGCAACAAAAGGAAACCAATGACAATGTACGACTAAAACCACAGGTAAAAACAAAAGAGTTGGCACAGAAAATAGTATTTGGGAACGTGGAGAAGCTAAACTGATATTACTGAAATTGAAATGTAAGAACATAAGATAATTGTCAGACACCACGTAGATAACAAATAGAATTTAAGGCAGACTTCATTACTAATAAAGGGAAATGCAGAGAGATAAAGTTGGGCCAACTTACTGTGAAAACTTTCCATCAACTAACTTGAAGCGTCCACCTATCTCATACACTCTTATAGGAGTACCCTCCCATATCTAGGAATACAGCATTTTGAAAATATCAAGATAGACAAAACTACTGTCAGAAAATTAATGAAATAAATGCATCAGTAACTTACATCCCACAATATTGTTTTGCCATCATACCCAGCACTCATAGCAATTCTTGGATTAAAAGGATGCACATCCAGAACATATGTCTGTCAAAGTACAGCACCCAAAAAGAAAAGAAGGAAATAATGAGCATTAACACAAAAGTTAAATGATACCGCTAAGTCTTTTCTTGATTAGATGATAAAACATGCATAAGCATAACTAAGGATGATTGTCATGCCACAGATGATTAGTTTCCATTTAAGATAATAAGATGTCTAGACTCTCAGGTTTTCCTGAAGGATCTGCTATACAAATGAAGAAAAGGATAAATGTTACCAAATGTATATTTGTTTGTATTTTCAAAGGCTAAAACACAAGCAAGCAACATGCTGATGGGCTAATGTGACATGAAAATGTTAGAAGTTAAGTTATACGTACGGATGCTGTATGACCAGCCAAAGAGTGCAACAAGCTGCCATCACTAGCATTCCAGACACATATTCTGTTATCTGCATACAAAATTCAGAATATAAGTACAGACTTCCAACCAAGAAACTCAATATCTCTTTCTTAACTTGTAAATGAGTAGAAAATGCGAAGGAGGTAAAAGTGTAGGAGAGAAACAGAAATGGCAACAAGAAACTGGCGGGAAGCCATCTTCGGCAATTAGAGATGTATGGAGAATTGAAGAAATATATTCAGTATGAAATTGGTTACCCATTATTGCAGCAAGTACAAAGCGATTATCCAGACTCCACATGATCATATTTACACCACGTGGAGTCGGAAGCAATCTCTGGCGTGGACCTCCTCGAGGTGGTTGGGGAGGCATAGGTGGAGGAGGAACTTTAAGATGGTATGCCCGGATCCAACGTCCAACTTTTCCCTATGGATACAGTACCAACATCATTGATGTGAACCTAATTTAAATCATGCATTAAGCTTAAAAAATTTACTGGCCCAGAATAACTAACATGAGATCGCCGTGATCTAGGTACCCATATGATTGCACTGCCATCGCGTGAACAAGTGACAATGTTATCATGATTAGACCTGGTATAAGGTTCGAAAAGCACAAGTCAGTGACATGTTATACTAACATATATGCTAAGCAATGTCTAAAATCAGCACAAACGGTGAAGATATAGTTCTTGCAGATATTTAAATAAGAGACGGACCAGGAATTTTTAAACTTTTGGATGCTATCCTCGATTATCAAATCAGATGGAGAAGATCTCGAAGCCACAGCGCAGCCACTGCATAAAATGCAACGATTAGACCATGAAAACTCACAGGGTTGTAATGTAAAATGAGAACTTACAGACCTGAACTGAACATAGTTGACATCATTCTCATGGCCAGCTAGTATGTCAATTTCATGATTAACTTGATCAGGATCATCTGTACTGGTTTTACAAGCACTCCAAACCTGCTTAAGAAGAAACTCTTAAACATTTTTTTCATATCGGGTTAACATTTGTAGAAGTATAAGAGTAATCAAAGAAGAAAAAACAGAATTCCGGCAATCTCTCAACAAATATCTAAACTTTTTCACACCATCTAAATGTAATTACACAACTACGAATTAACAGGGCACATGCAAAGAATGTTATACGCAATAGCACAAACAGGAGGCAGATAAAAAGTCAACAGGTACTCACAGTCGCTGAATAGCATTTTACCATTAAATAAATGTGTATGAAGATAAGGGGAAAAAGTTGGCAGGATGGCATTTTTCACTTAATACATACATGCAGTGTAAACATAGTTTAAAGAGGAGTAAATCTGATCATACTCTTGCATAAGTATCAGAGCTCCCCGTAACGAAGACTGTCCCATTGGCATTGAATGCACAACACAATATTTGATGGGACGGTAAAGCAGTGCTCGCCAATGCACTAGCTGGAGGCAAACTGCTACCTCCTGCACCAAGTAGAATTATGTAAAAACTAGATGTTAGCATAAACTGTAAAGAAATAGTGCATCATCTAACCAGTAAGAGCATCTGTGGGCTTTGGGATGTAAACACGAGGACGAGCATGGGAGTATCTACCATCCCATAACCGGCATGTTCCATCATCAGATGACCTATCAAGTTAGATGATTAGTAAATAAGATAAGCTGAGTCATCAATTCTAAGGTACGAGTTCATTTTGCCAATAATCAGCATTTATATTGAAAAGATATTTTCTCTTGCTTTAAAAGAAACAAAATATTCACAGTTCCAGCTGTGACACAATCATGAGTACATGATGACTCTAAGCGTACTCGTTGAAAATAATGCAACGGTTTGTGAAATGCTTTTAAATATTGACACACTTAAAAGGTAGGATACTGAATAGTGCAGAGATCAATGTTAAAAATGAGGCTCACGATAAAAGATGATAAGGGGTATTAGGCCTGGGACTAAAGGCAATTGCAGTAACAGCTCCAGTATGTCCACGGAGAACTGAAATAGGGTAACCATCCGGGAGACGCCACTGCATAATACAATAATTCAGCTTTTTAAGAGGTAAGAGACTTGATTGAAGCAGTTCAAGAACCAAATCTTACAACTCGGATAGTGAAATCATTTGACGCTGACGCCACCAACGTATTATTGGAACAGACAGATAAATCTGTAATGTCTCCCTGGCAGTAATCATAAGGGGATAAATTAAGAAAGTGTAAAGTTGAATAGAGAACACCAATCATCTTGCTCAATAAAGAACTATATGAAGTCCACTTGACTTATACTTACTTCATGTCCACGGCAACTAGCTAGGCACAATGCAGTTTCCATTGACCAAATCTTAACCAAGCGATCATCTGATCCAGTAATCACATAGCGACCAGAGCGATCAAATATTGCTGCAAAATGCTGAATAGTTTAGGAACAAATCATAAAAGCATATCACTTGCATTAAACATGGTGGTGGGGGGGGGGGCACACACTGAACTATGCACCATTTTATACGAACAAGATCTGAACACCACAAGTGTCAAAGAATGGTGTGATATGCTTCCACGAGATTTTTCCATTTGAAAAGTGCATCTTGCAAAATGCCTTATGTGCTTGCTAAGTCCAAAAGTGAGTACATACCACAATAAACAGCATCCCTGTGTCCTCTTAACTTCTTTATATTTTGCATCTTCGGCACCATAGATGATGGTTTAGCAATGGCATAGCATGCAACACGTATAGATGGAGCACGATGATGTTTTGAAAAGCCACCTCCAATTTCTCTCAAGCTAAGCCCTCGAACCTGATCAGCTTGCATATGAGGCCAGCGCAGGAAAGATGGTAAATTCTTCACTGCCTTATTTACTTTGTTTTTCTCACCTACATAACATGCAAAGACTTATTAACGAATTACTTTAAGTGGTTGGTGCGTTATACTTTCTCAATTTTATACATTTGTGGTGTGCATTTCAGAAAAATCATACAACCACGTGCTTCACAAAGACGTGAAGTAAGAAAACAGAAAAACAAAAATGATTCGTTACATGACTGGCTGGATGCCAGTCTTAACCAGCTTAGGAAGGGAAAACCAATTGAACGACACTATGTTCCTAAGCAATGTCTTTTTAGGAAATTCTATATGAGTTCTCAAAAGCTACAGACATAAAAACTGTGATGAGTGCATCCCTTGGGGATGACTTATACCAGCATGAGTAGCACGGTCACTCACCAAGTTACTTTTGACATGAATTGCAAAGCATATTAATCCTTATTTAAGCACTTAATGATTCCACAAGTAGATCAATATTCTTATCAACCGCCAAATGGCTAGAAAAAGCTGGATTAGAAAGCCTCCAAGTTTGCATTAACACACTATATGTTATTGATCATGAAAGAAAAGAGCTCTAAACGCAGTTTCGCATAGCAGGGAAAAGTAAATAGGAGAGAACAAGGTCAAAGCATCATATACATGACAACAAAGAGAAGGACTCGCTTCCAAGTAGTGTTGGCACATCTGCAGCAGTTGGAGCAATTTTTCCAATCGTACACCGTAATGGAGGAGATATCGTCAGCATCAGCTGTTTGAGAAGCTTAACCAAGTGGTCCTTTTCTATGTGAGAGTACCTGGTATAAGTGCAGTAACCCAAATCAAATGACAACATTGGCTATTAGCTTTACGGCATTAAAACTTTTACCCTATGGAGTTAAGCAACTTAAATAATTATGAAGGAAAGAATATATAGAGGAATGAGGAAGGGCAGAATAACTGCTAGAAAAGTAGAAATCTGTGCTCTAGGAGATCCTCCAGCCTCCCCCATTGGCTATTAGCTTTAGGGCATTAAAACTTTTACAGCCTAATTTATATTATTTAGATTTTAGGCTGGAAAAGTATCCAGTAGATAACTTTTTTTTTCTAGATGATGAATACAGACAGAGGAGTAGTTAATATTTAATATCTTCACTACAGCCTCTTATATATAATATAAATACTTGTATAGTTGTATTGATGCCTTGTACTTGAAAATATACTATAACGGGTGGCCGACATTCAACATAAAGCCTTATATTTGGCCCGTATCTCATACCATGTTGGACAAACACCTCTTGCTAAAGCTTAAGCAGGTAAAGAGGAGTATCATTTAATATTGCTTCATTCAGTATCTCTAGTAGTAATCAAGGCTATCAAGCAAATATAAAAAACTGAAGAAAAGGGTATACTCCAGCAAGATGAGATTGACTTGCATTGCCCATCTATTAGAGGAAGTCTGAAATAATTACCCTATGAAAAACAGAATTTGAGAAAATATACTTTGTAAACTATACTTACCTTCCAATCAAATTCTCATAATTTAAAGGAAAGGATTTTCCATCATTATTCTCATCCCTGCAGACTGCATCACTTCTTGAATAACAAGCATGATATCTTCTAGGTAACAGCTCATGTTCCAGAAGCTCCTCGTGAAGTTGCCCAAATGCTTTTTGGCACGGCCCAGAAGATAGAAAATGCATGATCAGAAAATAAATTTCACGAAGGTCGACATCAACATCCATGGAAGCAGCACAATCTGCAGCTTCATCGTGATCTTTCATTTGTTGTTTAGCATGTGCCTTACTTGGGAAACTTATGGTACCCACACTCATAGAAGGTGCATTGCTAACACATGTATATTTCCTACAATCCATGATTTACATAAAACCTGAAGCATAAATAATAGAAAATTTTCATCAGAATCTCTGGGTCAGAAAATAGGACGACCAATTGAAATGAAAATTTTATATAAATCTGACTCCCTCAAAGCTAAATGACAAGGAAAACAAGAGGATTAAGAACAGGCTAATTTCTAAGATTGATATCCCAAATGACAAGTCTGACAACATTACCATAATAAACCTGATGCAAGGAAGTCACAAATCCATTTAGAAATTTCAGATGTCATCTAGTTAGTATGATAATGTCGCTGGATTAAATGCTTTATTAAATACGCAATAGACTTAGACATCGGTAATATAATAAATACAACTTAATCACTGTGTAACGAGAGTTATTCCAGACCAATTAAAAGTTATTTATAAGAACGAAAGAGAGGTGCATTGACGTGAACCATTTGCTTGCGTGGAATACAGAATGCCAGACAATAAAAGTACTCGTAACATTATTTTGTTCTTCAACATTGTGTTTTCTTCATTCTAAACTAAGCAACTTCTGTAAGATTCATTGTAATCTATCTAGTCAGCATGCAGGGTATCACTAATGTGAAGTATCTGTGATACCATTGACACTCTGTTACAGTCATTTACTCTGTTGAACAGCACACGAGACTTATCAATCAAAATCATCCCTAAAACATCTCCTAGCCTTTTTTCAATCGAAAAGCACCCTCTTGTCGAAAAAATGAGTCATATGCATAAGATCATTAAGATATAAATTATGAAATGAGCCTTTTGTAGGCTTGCATTCCATCTAAATAACATAAAACAGTTCCAATATCTATGTAGCCAAAAAATAGTTGAAATAGGTTGACAGCACAAATATTGAAATAGAAGGCGCAAGCCTATCAAATAAAGTAGAAATATTATGGCGGTGTGAACAAGAACAGTTTGAGGTGTGCAAGAACTCGAGCACGACTATAAGAATAAAGCTGAGCTGTACCTAATTATGAAAGCTAAGGTACAAGCATGAGCCCAATGCATGGAAAATCTAGCTTAAACCTACCTGTACTCGCTTCACTTAAAATTCGAGACTGAGGTCTCCAGCTCATTTTAAATTGGTCGAGTTTGAGCTCCATTCACAATCAAACAGTGCTTATCAATATCTACCCAGCTCATCAGTCAATAAAGAGCCCTAATCATGGAACCAAGGAACGCGAGAGGAGGGGATTCAATAACCAGAAAAAAGCAGGAAAACCGGAGATGATTGCTAGCTCATTCTAAGCCCTGATACCTATTCTATCCCCAAAGCACATGATGCAGAATCTCCCCGCAAAAGGTCAGTGTAAAAGCGTCAGGAGCTGAAGCTCAGCATCTATGGCCGCTTCCTCATAATTTCTCAATACTGATAACCAAAAATACTCAATAACCGGAGCTTATTCATCCAACTGAACAGCAGATGAATAGCAATCAATCCTAGCAATTTCACGAATTAAACGGCGAGGCGGAGAAAGTAAAAAAAAATCGAATGCCTCACGTGTTGAAATAAGCTCCACCGAAGAAGACGAGCGCCGATAATCTGCTCCGAGCGTCCTCATTCAACGATCGACAGTGCCCCTGCGCGAAGAGAATGGAGCTGCGGTCGAAAAAAATTGCAAAAAAAAGGTTTGCAGACTAAATTCGAGCTTCTGCGAGCGAAAAACCTAGCGAAAACGCGGGTGTGCGGAGGCCGTGGGGCCCGATCCGGCGGCCGGAGAGCGGTGGCGGCGGCGGCGGAGGCGGCGGCGCGATGCTGAGTGGAGGTTGGGGTGTTTTTGCCGGTTGGGTGGATTCGGCCGAATTAAAACTAACCCAATTCGCTTTTCTTTTGCTTTTTTCACCGAATGAAAAGCGAACATGTGGAATTTACGGAAATATTTGTACTTTTATGTTTTTTGTATATTAATTGATAGAAAATGATTTATAAATTTATTACATGAATAATGAGCGGGATATAGTTGTTTGTGGCGGCTAAATTTAGTTTACAAATTAAATTAGCTGATTTGGAATATACTCATGTAACAATATTTATTTTTGTTTTATGAGATTAGCATATAAGTTTAAAGTCATATTGCAGTGAACTCGAATATAAGACATATTGATCTTAGCAACCTAGACAATTTTAGTGCGAATTGCAAATCTTCACTGAAAAAGTTGTGTGATTTTATTTATTAATCATGCAATTAAATCTTATAAACAGTTCTACGTAAGTATTTTTAAATTCAGTATAAGTATATAAGTGCATGAGGGTCTAAACATTTGGTTTCTCATAAATATAATCTAATTTTACTGTCATCGGTACCACTGCGACTTAGCATATTGAGATCATAAGGGGATGGAGAAATAAATTAAAAAAAATAGAAATTTATTGATAAAAAATCATAATAATTTTTGCAAATAGAATAAAAATTATTACTAGTAGTACTATATTTTATCTTCATATTCGTTGTGTGTGAAATTATGTGTTGTTGTGTGATCTTTTTGGTTAATGTTTATAATAATGGTGGTTTTGCACCGAACATAGACAATTAGCATTATATTTATTGACGTAACTTCGTAAGTGGGCCATACCAAATTAATTGTATTATTTTTAGCAGACCAAATTAAATGTATTTAATTATGCGATATTCAGTATGGTCCCTAATTATGGTGTTTTTAATTTCATTTTAATTAATTTTCAAAACGGGCTAATTAATTCCATTGGCCCATGGATCGAGGCCCATGATATTTGGGCCGTGAAAAACTATAATTCAGCAAAACTTTATTGTGATAATGGTGATTAACTGATTATGATCATAATCAATAAATGTTTCATACAAATCTTCATTTTGTTTAGAAATAAATCTTCATTTTTGGAAAGAGTCGGTGATTGTTTCATTTTTTGCTTATTTATGGACTTATTTAATTAGTTTGAGACTTATATAGTTGACAAAAGCTATTTCATAAAAAATAGTCGATTAAACAATTAAGACGTGTTTTTTAAGGCTCGTGGCCGTGGCCTAATAGTTCATGGAACGAAGCAGAGGCACATCTAGGAATGATAATGGGTTGGGTATTCACCCATTAAGCGTTTCTCAGACCCATATCCGTCTAAAATTTTCAAACTCATACCCGTCCTAAACCCGTCACGGGTAGTAACATTTTTTCCCAAATTCGACTCGAACCCATTGGGTAATACCCGCTAATTACCCACCCAAATCCGTATAGATTTCAATAAATAAATAAATATATACTATCATAATATTTCATACGCTCAATCAATTAAAAAAAATCATAATTTTATGAATTAAATATGATACTAAACGAAGTAATAATTAATTAGAAACTAGATTTCAAGCATAAAAAACTATGCAAATAATATTTATATCAATAGAAAATATTATAAAAAGTTTGAAAAGAATTTGTGAGCTATAAACAAATTCAATATA